>JAOXJP010282437.1:0-19389 GCA_025762735.1 Platanus orientalis | reverse complement strand
GATGATCATGGGAAAGCATATGTAGATATGTGATTGTTTAAATGAACTTTACTAATTTCTTTATTCAAGAACGGTAATCATCTAACATGTGTGCCACCCTTCAAAATGATGAATACATGAAACTACAATAAAATGAAGATCTTATGTTCTAATATCATGAAAACTTTTAGGAAAAAATGGTGTATGTGTGTGTAAGAGAGAGAGAGAGAGAGAGAGAGAGAGAAAGGGAGGATTGCAAATTGTCCGGCTTAAAATTTGTATCCGGTGTACATCTGATCTGTTTAAAGAAAATACAAATTAGTAGATACCCAACCCATTTGTATATTTATCCAATTATAACTGTCACTCCCCAAAACCCATACCAATTGGGATACAATTTTCAACACGTGACATTAAATTCATTCATTCTTAAATTGATGCCATTAAAATACCATAAATTTTTGTTTGCCTTTTTACCTTTTCATGCATACGCAATAGAATCAACATCTAAACATAAATCATTATTCCATAACCATAGCATTTAACATTCCCATCCATTCCACATATAGTCTGACATTGAAAATAAATGAATTGATAAAATAAAACCCCAAATACTAAAATTTAAACTATTGTATTATAACCCATTAGACTTAAACTAAAATCAACCATAAACTAAATAAATTTGTCTCCAACCATGTCTTAATCAAATAATTGAATTAAATAACAAAATGTCTCAAACTCTAAAAAATGTACTAACAAAACTAAAATAAATCTCCATCCACGTTCTATGAATCCAAGTTACTAGTTTATCCTGTCATCCTCATCATCTGAAGAACACAGTGTCAAGTAAACGTGATTAACTTTGCAAGTAAACATAAATGATATACATGCAAAATATCTTTAGGTTAGTATGAGCATGGATAATTTTCATAAAATACGATATAACATGTTTTCTGAAAACAATTAACTTTCTTATAGATATATGCTGAAAATAATGCTTGTTAATCCAAAATGGAATAGAACTGAAATTGAAAAGCAAAATTAATTAAAGTGCTTAAACTGGATGATGAACTAAAATCCAAATAATGAAATACATAACTGAAGTGAAACATATAACTAAACTGAAATATATAATTGAACTAAAACATATAATTGAACTGAAATATATAACTAAACTAAAACAAAATTAAACATAACATCAAGGCCTTTACATACAATAGTCCGCACCATTTAATCCCTAGTGAGAAAGGCCAAAACAGTTTGCATCTACCCTCTGGTGAGAATATATACATGTGGGATATCACCTCCCAAAACTAATTGCACATGAGATAACTCCTCCCAAGACAAATTAAATGTGGGATAACTCCTTCCATGACTATATACATATCCAAACATATAATGACCACAAAGCCCATGTACAACCTGCAAAGACTCCTAAACTCAAAAAGGTCTCCTAGGTTATTTAGAATAGAATGAAACATATTATCTTTTAAGATAGTTTTGTTTCCCTAGAGAAACTAAATAGATATCAATGTAGATTAAATCATAATTTTTCATAACGAAGATCGCATGCTTATCTCTAACAATTAATATCACTTTGAGGAAAAATAGAGAACCAAATGATCTTCCCCACCTAAAACACATAACTCTATTGAGTCATTCATTAAAATCCTTTAAATATTCTTTTAAAAATAACTTTACTAATAATCCCTTTGAAAACTCTTTCATAAACATATTTATTCTTTTAAAATTATTATTCTAAAATATAAGCAAATCGAAACAAGGTAAAACATATATATCCTTTTACAAAACAGGAATCAAAATCATCTAAGAATCTAAATAGATGATAAACAAAGCATAGCACATGGGTTTACTTTCAAATAGATTTTTCTCCTTTCAAAAAACGTTGTTTAAAATATTCATACTTATAAAAACAGGTTTCATATAAACAAAGAACCTAAGAGATTTGAAAACAAGAATCAAAGTGTTCTAAGAACTTAGGGACATTTAAAAATGATGCTAAGTATTCTTGTTTACTTATAGAATAGATTTGAAGCATTCTAAGAATCTATGAAATCAAAACAATGCACACCCTTCGCGATTTCTTCCAAAAACCGAAATCAAGGTGTTCTAAGAACCTAAGAACAATCAAAACAGACATAAAAGTATACATGGTTACATAGTTACTTGCTCAAAATCGAATCATATCACAAAACTTTAAGTTCCTCTTCAAAAATCCCAAGTTTTTCTTCAAACCCTAGTTTTCTCTTTGATATTTCTCTTCTCCTTTGTTCCATACATTTCTTGGTCGAATTAGGTCGAGTTCTTAAACTTATATAGACCCTAGAAGAGTCCCAAAGAATTTAGGTAGCTTCTAAAACAAAAATTATAGAAGTTGTAACTTTTTAAAAATTACCCATGCTTCCTGATTGATCAGAGTGAGGCCTGATCGATCAGGCTACCCCACCCCGATCGATCAAGCCTAGCACCCAATTTTCAAAAGAAAAAAAATTTCATCTTTATACCTCGTTACTAAAAATACGCATATATTTCTCTATACAACTCCGATTCACTCATCGTTTGTTTCGTTGGAAACTAGACTTCAAGACCTTTTTAATAATATATAATTTGTTCACTAATTAATTCGGAATTGGTATAGGTTTAACTCTAAAGTTACTTCAAATATGTTGGTTTATCAGCATAGACACTTTGTTGAAAAATTATCATAACTGATAGAAAACTCATATTGACATACTATTTGTTACATTAGGAAAAAGAGTCCTAGATCTTTGTAATGGTGTACAGTTTACTATATAACTTTTTTAGAGTCGATACAAGTTTAACTTTAAATTTCTGTCTATGACAACTTCAAAACTTGTCAAGTCCATGACTCGTTTTTTCCTTTTTTTCTCTTCTATGTTTAATCGAAATTTCTCACTCACCTCTGTATGTCAAAATAACATTAATAAACTTAGAATACAAAATTATCTATACTCAAAATGACTAAGTATCAATTATGCATCTATGACCCTACTTAATACATGAATCACATGTACAAAGTGTTACAATAACAATATTTTTTTATATATTAATCTGATATGGTTATATGTATGCTAGATATTAGTCCAGTTTAAAATACATATCCAACCCGCATCAAATTCATCTAAAGCAAATGCGGCTCAATAGATATCCAGTCCATTTAAATATCCATCTAACTATAACAATATCCGTCGAATATGGACATATATATAATTTTAGTGGATCAAACTCGAATATGCCTATGTTCGGTCTGTATCTGATATGCTTGTAGCCGTAAAGAGAGACAAGAACACACACTATTCCATCGCTATCCCAATTACATTCATTTAGTATCCCTTTGGTGTCATTGACATAAAATATGTCATTTCTAGTTTATCTATTTCTATTTCTAGATAGAATAATGTAGAGTCTACTTTTTAGCACTTCACTTTTTTCACTAATTCCAATGTTGAAAAAATGATGTGCATAGAAGAGAGATACTTTTACCCATTTGTTAGTAGAATTCATGGAATACACTGAAGTGTGTAAGAGGGGTTGTATTTATTAAGCACATACATATATAGCTATAGCTATCTAACTATCTACATATCTCATCTTTTGTTAAAGTTCTCCTTGGGACATAACATGTTATAATAAATCATAACATCTATTTCATATTTAATATATTCAATAAAAATTTAACACATTAATTTATATATAGATAAAATACTTTATTTTGTATGTATGTAACAATTCATGTTTTGGGGTTTACATATACATTGTTGTTGTAATTGAAATTGAAAAGGACTTATTATTGTTATTGAAAAGAGTAGATATTGATTACTTGTGTTTAAATTTCATTTTCTTACATTTTTTAGGAAACATAATTTGAGATCCAAATCCAAGAATCCTCTATGAATTTATGATCAATACTTAATGGTTCCAATTTTCAATGAATTTGGATTCTATGACTGAAATCCATATGAAAAGAAAAGTGTTACTTTAAGATTTTGTGTGCTTTGAGAAGGGTAGGTTCAATAATCTCTCAAAATGGAATATTCCATATATTTTATATTGTTTCGGTGGCATGGCGGAGTAGTAAGGTGGGAGACTGCAAATCCCTTTTCTACATTTCAAATCTTGAGATTCTATAAAAGAATGTTATAATAAGATCGAGATGTATCAACCTTGCTTTTCTTGCAAAGCAAGCTTATAGAATTCTTCAGAATCTAAATATTTTTGTGGGAAAAGGCTTCTTAAATCTCATTACTTTCTTAGAATTTCCTTTCTGACCACTAAATTTAAAAGTACAAACTCATGGGCTTGAAAGATTATTTTGAGGGGCAGAGAGCGCCTCTAAAGAGCTCATTTGGAAGGTAGAAAATGATAATGACATCAATATTTGGAATGATCCATGGATCTCAAATGATCCAAATTTCAGATTCTCCTTTATTTCTCAGGATTTTCCTCAAGCTCAATGGATTCATCAAATTGTAGACCCTTAGTATAAACAATGGAATCTTAGAGCCATAAGAAAATTGATTTCCTTTTAGGAGGAATATCGTATTCTCTGAATTTCTTTGTTTTTGTCTAACCATAATGATAGGCTGATTTGGAACTCTGATAAGAAGGGTTTATTCTCCATAAATTCTACCTATTATCTCTCTTCTTCTCCAAGCCATCATCCCCAAGTTCCCCCAAACCTTTTTCCCTTGAGTAAAATTTGGGGACATAAAGCCCCTCCAAAAGTTACTTATAATTGGGGACCAACAAACTGAAAAAACACTATTGCTATCGATACCATATTAAACCAAAAGAAAATGAACTCAAGGGGCGGGTCTAAGAATGAGACATTGTAAACACTTTATATTGCATGCATGCAAAGAGACCTTACCTATGAATGAAAATTGGTTGAAAAAGAATATTTATGTTACAGATCTTTACCCTTTATGTAAAGAGGCCAAGGAATCCACCATGCTTTGCCTTATAAAGTGTAAAGTGGTGGCCCTAGTTTGTTATGCTTATCCTCCTTCTCTCTCTCTCTCTCTCTCTCTCTAAACTTGTAATTATAATATTATTCTCTTTTTGAAATATGAAAAGTTTGCCTAATCATGCTCATATTGACATCCTTGACGTTATTGCTATATTTGCTTGTAATATATTTGGAAAGCTCGAAACAAGGCTGTATTTGGAAAGGTAAGTTTCAATTTATTTAATGCCTCTCTGCTCTTGCTGCTTTTAGGATGTTAAGTGAAGCCAATGCTGAGAATTACCCTTTTTTGGTGTTGGATGGCCAAAATGCTTAATTAAGTTAGAGACCTCCATAAATTGATGTTGTCAAAGTGAATTTCCATGGGGCTTTTTGTGCTTCCATCCATGTTGCTAGGTTGGGGTGGGGAATTTTTTTGCCTACCAAGTTGAATATCACTGAAGTTGATAATGCTTTAACTGTGGAGTGTCTGGCTACTCAACTGGTTCTTACTATAGCCCACAAGTTAGGGCTTAACAGGTTAATGCTGGGGGTGACTGATTAGAAGTTATTACACTCCTTTCCAATTCAATTGGAGAGATTTCTCCTTGGGCCATTAGTGGCATTATCCATGATTATATCTTTAGTTAATAGTTTTGAACAGGTTTCATGTGTGCATGTTAGATGATGTGTCCCACATCGATTGGCTAACTATGGAGAGGATACAAAATCTTGGATTATTAGTCTTTGGTTCCTCTTTGGCTGGAACTGGAAATCTCCCTGGATGTAGCTGTCATTGGGTAGTCACTTTCTCTTTAATATGTATGTTTCATTTTATCAAATAAATAAAAAAAATAGTTACAAAAATATAAGTAGAAACTAAATCAATTACAAATATAGGGACAAAAGCTAAACTGAATCCCATCTTATGTAGCAATAGTATCTTTATTCTCTAATTATAAACACATAATTAGTGTATAGAGTTATAACCAACCACTAGTTAAGCCCAATACTAGATCTTCAAGGCCAAAAGTGAGGACGATTAGTTTTCTTTTGACCATCTGATCTATAAATGTTTTTATGCCCACTTATTCGAAGTTTTCCAATGACAAAAAAAATGTATTGGCTGAGATCATAGTCCAGTAAATATGCATAGAGATTTCCAATCTAGGGTAATATGGAGAAGGGTGGCATGAGTGCTTAAGTTGGGTGAACGTCCGTCATTGTAGAGTGTAAAAATCAGTGTCACCCAGTCAAACTAGATGGCCACTATCGAGAATTAATGCAGCGCATTTGAAGGAAGTGAAACCCATGTGAAAAACTACTAAAACAGAACTATTTATAGCCCCTTCAGGTGGAATTCAAAAGAGGAGAGTGGTCGGTCATAGAGCTAGTGGGTGGTGGACCAGTGAACATTAAATGCGTGGTGTCATTTTCTAGTTTTAGAGACGACTATGGGTATTAGTTAACTTAAATCTCTGCTTTTATTTAAAGAAGAAGAAGGTAAAAAGATAAGATCGACAGATAGAGATGGAGAAGAAGAAGAAAGCAATAGCAGCTATAGCATTGGGTTTGTTGATAATAATAACACAAATGGATACCATCATCCATTCCTCCACCGCTGACTATTACGATGCTTGTTCCATGGGTTGTATTCAGAAAGATAGTGCTCCTTCCCTTTCATTTCTAGTCTCCCACATCATCTTAGAAAGTGGTTAAATTAGATCTGAGTCGTTAATCACACCAGCTTTTTCATCTCATGGTCCTACATCTCTTTCCTTCCACCATCTCTTGGTGTGATTAATAAGGGCTTGTTTGGGGCAAGCGAAAAGTTACTGTAAACACAGGTGTACAATTGAACTAAGCGTCTGTGTTAGCACATATTTTGAAAATTTCCATTCAGTAGAAGACACGTGGAGTTAAATGATAGCATGGTAAGCGGTTATGTAATTAGCCATGTTGGGCAGAAGATGAAGAGGATAGGGATCTCCACCAATATCACACCAAGAAATGCATGACCCAGTCAGCAAGCAAGTTGTGTCATGATTCAAACTAAAAAATGGTTAAATAATGAAGATCGAACAGAAACTATGGAGTCATGGACAAACCTCTATAAATGAAAGAAGAAGCAGCAAACAAAAAAAGACAATTAATTAATCATCATCAACATCTTTAATATGTAACAGTAGTGTTAAATTAGGCATAGCAGTAGTTTAGTCCTGTAGTGATTTCAACCCCTGTCTTAGGTGATTCATTTGCATTACAGAACCAGATTCAACGGAATTATTCAAAGAGAAGGGCATTGGCTAATCTGACTTTTTTGCAGAACCAGATTAAACGAAGTTCTTTCAAGAGAAGAGTATTAGCTAATCTGACTTGTTTGAGGAACCAGATTCAATGAAGTTCTTCCAAGAGAAGAGTATCGGTTAATTTGTCTTGTTTGAACAATCGGATTCAACAAAGTCTTCCCATTTTAGAAGTTAGACAGTGACTAATTTGTTGTTCGAAGGTATCGCTGTAACCAGCATTGTACTCTGTATTTTTCATTCAGTAAAATTTCATTTATACTGTAAATTTGGGTGAAATTGTTTATTGTAAAAGCCCTCGGTCTAAAGGCATTACCGAACCTGAAACCCCTTTTGATAATAGGAATTAGAAGAACACATACACGTGTTGATTTTGGAACAAAAGAATTTTTGTTGACCATCAACAAATTGGTGACCATAGTGGGAGGTTTTAATACTTGTTTTGTATTCAAAGCCATAAATGGCACCTCAAAGAGATAAATGACCCATCAATTTGAATGGTAATGAGACAAGTGAATTATCTCCCAATATTGAGAGTAAACTCGATGATAACCATAGTTAGTAGATATCGATATGATAACCATAGATTAGAAACAGAAAGGGGAGCAAGAAGGTATTGAGAAAATGAATGGGGATGTCAGCTTCACTAAAGTTATACATTTTACAGGACTACAATCAAGGTCTTTAATTATGAGAAAAGCTCTAAATATGGCTAACCATGGGAAAACACCAATCGAGTACTTTGAGGTAAAGGCACAGGAGCCATAGTTCAGCAATAACGATGATGGAAAAATTTTGGTTAAGGAAGATGACTTCTACCTTTATGATGGATGTGACAAAATAATGATCAATCTTATGGCCATGGCTGCAAAAAAAGAGTTAGAAGACCCCACACCAGTAGAACCTACTCATAAGAGGAAGGCATACCCAAAATCAAGAAGTACTCTTTAGGGCCCTCATGCGAGGGACTGACGGCCCAACAAATGGGCAAGAGAAAGGAGCCAATATATTAATGAGCCTTGATTAGGGAAGGATCCACATCAAGAAGCATGCTAGTCCTCGAAGATAGTTAAACCACCTCCAAGAGAGGTCGAGAGATGGGTGGAAATGATTGCGCATACCAATAGACAACATGCTTAAAGCTTTCTAGTGTACAAGTATGGGTACTGAGTACCCTTCAATGACAAGGACTCAAAAAAGAAGATGGTTGAGGCAACAGACCTTGGATCGACAAAAGAACTTGAACTAGGTCCCAAGCTAAGAATTAGGATTACGATAAGAGGTATAGGGAGGAGCCAGCTAATGCTAGATGGTTAAATGTATCCAATCTGATTGCCAATTCAACATGTCATCTAAAGGTTAATCAAGTAGAAGAGAATACAAGAAGTTAAAAAGGGGATGTTATCCCATACTTAATATCAATGACAATCAAGAGCCCAAGGCCATACGCGTGCTTATTGGTTAAAATCCAAAGAAGGCTAAGAAGTCTCACCAGGACAAGCTGTAAGATGCCTTGCTAGTCATTTAGACTAAGGGAGGAAAGGACCTATAGCAGTAGCGTATAACCTAGGTAGACATGGCAGAACTGCCATCAGACGAGGATGAGTTTGGCAATTTTAAAAGATTACAGATAACCTCTCTTGTGACGAGGGCCATATGATAGACATTCATTTCAGTAGTCATCCTAAGAGGGTAGTCAACTACAACATGATACTCACACTACCTATTGAGTTTAAAGCCTAACAAGACCAGGTTTCTAAGGTAGAAAAAGAGCAATAAGACATTATCTTGGAGAAATCAATGGCTATAAAGCTTGAGGACAACACATCGAAGAAAGACGAGCTAAGAACAAATATGGAGGATAGAGGTAAGTTTATCTTTGACAAACCCTCTAGAAACATGACCCAACATTTAAAACCTTTATACATAAAAGTATATTTAGAGGGTCAACCCGTGAATAGGGTATTAATCAATAATGGGGTGGCTATAAATATACTCCCCCTATCCATATGAGAAAACTATCAAAGGTTGATAGTGACTTACTACTAATAGATGTATCTATCTATGGTTTCTCAGGGAATGCTACCTGAACCAAAAGAGTCCTCTCACTTGAGCTACGAGCAGGGAGTCGAACTTAGGTGACAACTTTCTTTGTAGTCGATACCTCTTTCAATTATAATGCACTATTAAGAAGAGATTGGATACACTCGAACTAGTGTGTCCCTTCATCTTTGCATCAACTGTTATTATTTTGGAATGACAGTAACTATGTAGAAGTGGTGCATGCAGATTAAAAACCCTTCATGGCCTCAGCAAATAATGTCAAGGCCCATCTTTATGATGACATTGTCAGAAAAGTCAAGTTGGTCGGACAGGATAGTGAGGGAAAACCCACCGAGGTTACCATGTAGAAAACCCAAGAGGATGAGACCTCGATAAGCCTAGAATTTGAAGAATTATGCAAAGAACTAGTCAACCCTAGTGCACCAATATGACTAAAATATCAAGCCCAAAAAACAAAGAGGTGTCAGATGACTAGCTTAAACAAAGAAAGTGAATGGGTCATACAAATGGCCATGAAAAGACTATCAGGGTACTTGACTGAGAAAAGAGTCAAGATGTATCTTGTAGAATGTACTACATAAGAGTTACCCTATGGGCATGAAATCGTAAGAGTTGAACAACTAAGAATGGCTCCTGCCAAATTAGACGATTTGAGAGAAGTAAATTTGGGTCCCACAGAGGCCCCACGTGTAATGTATGTTAGTACCAAGCTCGAGGCATCAGAATTAGAGAATATTACAATGGTCCTAATGCAATACAAAGATTGCTTTACTTGGGACGATTCAGAAATGTCTGGACTAGACAGAAGGCTTGTCGAGCATCGGTTGCCTACAAAATATGGCTACATTATCTTTCAGTAACCACCTCGACAAATGACTAATGAGGTAATCTTGAAGTTCGAGGAAATCAAAATATTGTTGAAGGTAGGGTTTATTCGCCTTACCAGGTACGTTGATTGGCCCTCGAACATAGTACCAGTCATTAAAAAGAATGACAAACTAAAAATTTGCACTGACTTTTGAAATCTCAATACTGCCACTCTGAAAAATGAATATCATATGCATGTGGTTGATTTGTTAGTCGATGGGGCAGCATGTCATCGGATATTATCTTTTATGGATGGACATTCCAGGTATAACCAAATTTTTATAGATGAAAAAGACACATAAAATAGGTTTTTGATGTCCAGGATCGATAGGTATGTTTGAATGGGTGGTTATGCCTTTTGGCTTGAAAACGCTTATGCAACATACTAGTGGGTTATAAATTACATTTTTCATGACATGATTGAAAAATTTATGAAAGTATATATCAACGACATAGTAGTGAAATCTCAGGATTTTTGATAACCACTTACTCAATCTAGAGAAAGGGTTTATCGTGATGAGAAAACATCAATTAAAAATGAACCCCCTAAAATGCGCATTTGGAGTAAGTGCTAGTATTTTTTTAGGCTTCTTGGTACATCACCAAAGATTCGAGATAGACTAAAACAAAGCTAAGGCAATTAGTCAGGCTTGTCCACCTTCTACAAAGAAGGAAGTACAACGATTTCTTAGATAAATTAATTTCCTTAGACACTTTATTTCTAATGTGGCAGGGAAGATAAAAGTGTTCTCACCTATACTGTGAATGAAGGGGAATGAAGAATTCGAATGGAGAGAAGAACATCAACAAGCCTTCGAGAAAATCAAATAGTACTTGTCAAATTTAACAGTACTAATCCCAGCAAGAAAAGACAAGCCGTTGAACTTATACATTTCAGCCACAAAAGATTCGATAGCAAGCTTATTGGCTCAAGACAACAAAAAAGGGCACAAACAATTAGTGTTCTACCTAAGTCAAGTCTTATAAAAAATCAAATGCAATTATCCAATGATAGAGAAATTATGTCTAACATTGTACTTTACTTCAATGAAATTAAGACATTATCTTCTATCACATGTTGTGCATATCGTGGCTCAAACTGATGTAGCAAAATACATGTTGTCATGACCTATGGTAAATGATAGAATTGAGAAATGAAGTATAGCCCTCCTCGAGTTTGATCTTGTGTATATGCCACAGAAAGTAGTAAAAGGTCAGGCCATGGCAGATTTCCTCATTGATCACCCCTACTACCCTATTTAGACAAACAAGGAGGATAGTTGCATTACCCTCACTCCCTGGTAATTGTATTTCAATGGGTCTAAGATTAAAAGGGGATCCAGAGTAAGGATAGTAATCGTTTTCCTAAGGGTAACAATCACAAAACTGAGTTTTAGGCTTGAAAGAGAATTCACTAACAACTAGGCTGAATATGAAGCCCTCATTTGAGGGTTGTTGATTCTAAACAATTTAGGAGTAAAGTTCATTGAAGTCTTTGGGGATTCGCAGTAAGTGATAAATCAGGCTTTAGGAGATTATATGTGTATTAGCCCAACTTTGATACCTTATAGAGATAAAGTTGAGCAATTATTAAAGGCATTCAATGATGTCACATTTAAATGCATACCTCGAAGCCTCAACCACAAGGCCAATTTAATGGCACAAGTTGTTTGACGATACAAAATGAATCCTACCTCCCCTGAAATAAATAATAACATTACAAGTCTATAGTTTGGATGTGAAAACTCAATCTTAGAAGAAATCTTTAATATTGATGTCATCACTCCCAACAATGGGAAGGAAAAACAGGATGTTTGGAAAGAGCCAATTATTCAGCATCTACAAAACCCTAATTAAGGGGGAAATAATTCCTTGAACCTCAAGGCTAGAGGATATATACTTTGGGGTGAACACCTAGAGCTTTTTAAGTGTGAGGCTGATTGTAGAAACCCAAAAATGTGCGCGAATGCCAACATAACATTACACTCACCACACCTTTGACGGCGAATGAAAATCCACAGTCTCATTCATCCAAAATCAGAGAATTCATTCTTGCCACAAAAGTGTGTGCAAATGAACTGTTCACACTCCTATACTGCAGAAATCATAAACTAAAATCTGGGTTTATCTCTTCCTAGGGTGGTTATTTGGGATAACCACGACTCTTATGTGTCCCCTAACTACCTAGAAGATGGAAAAAGGTGGATTCTCACATAGAAGAATCACCTAAATCCTTGGGATAAGATTTAAAGAATCCCACCTCAACAAAAATGATATTGGAGAGATAGAGTTCTTATTGAATAATGATTCTTCTCTAAACTCATCTGGAGGCCTATAAATACTAGCTTGCACCATGACAGAGATATATAGAAGATATACAGAGAGAGATAGAAGAAGAACAAAGAGAGAGAGAGAGTTTAGAAGTAGAAGATTCATCACAAAGGTAAGCTACATGCATTCATTGAAAGTCTACAGTTATCACTCTTCCAAAATGAGAAGGCACATCCATTACAACTTTATCATCTCCTTGAGGAAGACACCATAGGAAGCTTATGTTCGTTGCCGGAGTCACCAGCCAGCCATCTCCCTTAGGGACTCATTGACATGTGTGGGGGGACCCTTATGGGGGTACCCTCAACCTCATACGTGACATCGGTGCTTGATAGCCCATCCTGCTATGTGCCACGTGTGCACTACAAAGCCCCTTAGGCCCGCCCACAACATATTATAGACATTGGCTTTGCGTGGCCAAAGGGTTAAAAGAGTTGAGTCTCCCTTTCTGAACACCAATTGGTTTTTAGCTAAGATGGCTCAGCTCTAGTCCTAATAATTGGTATCAGAGTGAGGTTGTAGGTTTGAGTCTCCTAGGTGTCGCTAGGGGGGATTATTGGCTGCCGGAGTCACTAGCCAACAATCACCCTTAGGGACTCACTGACATGTGTGGGAGGGACCCTTATGGGGAGGTGCCCTCAACCTCATACGTGGCATCGGTACTTAACAGCCCATCATGCTAGTGTGCCACATGGGCATTGTGAAGCCCCTCAGGCCTGTCCACAGCAGGTTATAGATGCCGGGCTCTATGCTGCCAAAGGGGTAAAAGAGTTGAGTCTCCCTTTCTGGATACCAATTGATTTTTAGCTAAGATGGCTCAGCTCCAATCCTAACTGCTTAATAATGATCCAAATTATGGATAGGTAAATCTATCAATGTATAAACAAATACAATTTTTACATATAAAAATATCATCCATTCTTCTCTTCTCTTTTTCTATATTTCTACAACTCTATTTCATAATACTAGCCAAACAACTTAGAGTTAATTAGAGGTTAGTTATACTAAACGACTATAATTAACAAGTCTCCTAGACTTGGAGTTTTAGTCCCCACATATAAAATAATAAACTAGCATCTAAAAATGGCTAGGTAATTTGTCCAACGAATTTCGCCTCATATCATAGGCTTAAAATTTGGGGTTATAAATTTCTGGCACACCCGGTGGGACTAAGCTTTCCTCTCATCTCCCTTAAGTTCCATTGTATTAATGGGTTTTCTTATTTTCACAGGTGACTTAATGGAGTTGCAACTGTGGAACCATCTATCGATTCACCACAAGCCCCAACAAAAATATGGGTTGAGGTTTTGATCTCCCCACCACCATCCACCCAATTGGTTGAGGCTTTGGTCTCCTAAAACCTACCTATGATTAAGGCTATGGTCTCCCAATAGAAGGTTGAGGTTTCGGTCTCCCTTACTTCATCAGGGGTTGAGGTCTTGGTCTTCCCCTAAGCAGTGACAACACTGCCTATTGAGAGTCTGAGTTTTATCCTAGAGGGGGGCTGAATAGGATATCTAACAATTTTTTTAATTTAGCCCCAATTAAAAATCCAATTTAAGATGTTTGTTATAATACTTGAAATTTTAATGCACTTATAAATATGCTTCAATTATTATGGATTCAAGTGCAATGCAATGGCAATATGTGATATTGATCTTTTAAATACTTTATGTTTTCACTTAATTGCAATTGTGTAAGATCACATATGAAATGATAAACATGCCATGTAAATATAAGAAGAAGAGACAATTCACACCACACGTAAACACACAACATAATATTTATAGTGGTTTGGCACTTGGCCTACATCCACTTTCAAAGCTCACAACAGAGCTACTAAATTTATTTAGATTAAGTTATATTATAATCAAGGTTAAAATTGTAAAACATATCTACTTGTAAAGCAAGCTCTACTCCCGGTGTCTCTAGCAGGAGAGGTCTATACTCGGTGTCTCTGGCAGGTATTGTTCTACACTACTGGTGTCTCTGGCGGTAGTGTAATGGTCTACTCTGGGTGTCTCCGGTGGGTGTGGTCTACATCCGGTGTCTCTAGTTGGTGTTAAGGTCTCAAAGAAGATATTTAAATCAATACAATTTACCTCAAAAGGTTGATGTATTGCTTGATGCACATGTGGGTGGTTGCTCCTTTATTGAGCTTGTATGATAATCAATTCCACCAAGCTTCAAGAGTGCCTCTTGCTTTTTGGAGCTTCTCACAAGGGTTTACTTGGGAGTAAACCCTTCACTTAGCTTCCTACTTCTTGTTCTCCTAATGATGAGTGTAAGGGAAGTAGTTGGGTGATTCCTTGATTTTCAATGAATACTCATTAATGGAGCCAAGAGTGCCTTGTCACTCCTAAAGATTTCTACTCTTTTCTCCTTGTAGTATTCTTGTGTGTTCTTGTGTTCTTCAGTGTTAGAGAGCCCTCTTGAGCTTCTCTCATACTTATAAGGGACGAGCACAGTCATGCACCCTTGATTTCGCATCTAACATAATGGTCAAAAAATCACAAACGTTGATCTATTATATTTTTTGAATTTCTACAATTGCTGATCGATGCGGCTATGTTAGATTGATCTGCTTGGATTGATTCGACATCCCTGGATTGATCTAGTGTCTCAGTCTGAGACACTTGAGCTTTACTGGATTGATCCGCACTTAGTGGCTTAATCCGACCCCCTCCAGATTGATCTGATTCCCCTACTTTTCTACCATATTGCCTAGAACCTACTCTCACTCACTTGAGAACCTATGTAGGTGGCATGGGTTGGTCCATAAGGCTATGTAAAGGTGTCTTGTGATCTTTTTAACCTATGTCTATCATATTATATACCTTTACAAACCTTTTTATGCTTGATGAACCTCGGGTCTTCAAGTCATTGTACCTTGGCAATCTTGGGAATGGATCATCCTTGGCTTCAAGTGATGGCGCTCGACTTCCTTCTTGGAAACTAACACTTGATGGTTACAAACATGACTCAAATTATGCAATGTGCTCATGCAATGCCTAATCTACCACTCCACGCATTTTATATAATATGAAATTGATAGTATACATCAACAATCTCCCCCTTTGGCAATTCCATGACAAAACACAACGAAATACATGGATGGAGTACAATAGATGTATGCAATAAATTTACAGAGTCCATGAAAATACAAGAGTTACACATGAACACAAATACAACTCAATAGTGTCTAAAACTATTGAACTCTTGAACACCCCCTTGATGTGGGCTTGGGCTTCTAGTTGAAGATCTTTACTTAGATGCTTGGTCTCATCACCTGTAATCACATTTGACAAACAATACCTTCCTCAAAAAAATATAAATAGTCAAATGGAAATAAACATGATCACGTAGGCATACTCAAGCAAGCACATGAAATGCAATATAAATGATCTTTATGTTGTGGTTCATTGCATTAGAGAAGTGTTAAGATTATAAATTTTCAATTTTAGCTCTTAGCTCTTCCAATTTTCTCTCCCCTCAAATACATATTCGATAGTTCGATATTCGATGCATTACTCTTCTCCCCCTATATGAATGCTCATATAGCATTTTCTCTCCCCTTTTTTGTCATGAAATTGACAATTATGAACAATGGGAAGCAAGGAAAACAATGGAAAGATAGATAAACCAAATATATGTCAAAAAGATGTTTTCCATTCATATATTCAAAAGTTCAAAAGCTTTGAAGATTACAAAATGTGAGGGATCCAAAAAAACCTGATGGATATACAATATAAAGCTCTCATCCTCACTATCACTCATCATCATCCTCGTCCTCGACACTCTATGCCCATAGGTCTAGAGGGACATTGGAATGGTGAGGTATCTATGGAGCCACAGCACACTCTAATCTCTCCACTAGAAGCTTAATGCTATTGAGCTTATCCACCATCTTCTCAAGAGGGCCAATGATGTGCCCGGACAACACCTCAAGGCTGTCTAGGGCCTCTCTCATAAATGAAGGCATCTGGGGCTCACCCTGGGCAGTAACTGGAGCCAGAGGAGTAGATGTTTCTACTGGTGCTGGAACTTCTATGTGCATAGGAGGTGGTGGTATTGCAGCCTTAGAGGATCCTACTTCTGATGGAGCAATCTTCCTCTTCTTTGAGTGTGTTCCTTCTCGAAGCATTTGTAGGATAGTGGACTTACCTATCTTGGCACCCTGCTTAAGGGTAGAAGCCTTCTTAGGGAATGAAACCCTGCATACCTCCAGAAGGTGTGTAATCATCACACCGTAAGGGAGCAACCGAGAGGCATTGGAGTTCCTCACCTCTAAAATGATCACGTGGCATATGAAGGCCGCAATGTCAACCTCTTTCTTTATAAAGAGGGAATAGATAACATGCATCATCGTGTCGGGCATGTCATTGTTTTGCGTTGTCTGAAAGAAGTTATGCGAGAAGATCAAATTGAGAAGCCTTACCTCAAGGTGGCACTCAGTGGCCTGAAGCTTCTCGAACCACATGGTGTTCTCACGACCAAACACATCTGATATGGCGGCCTTGTCCAATTCCTCGGGAGGGAATGCCACTGCCTGGCAAGTAAGCCTGGCTATCCCGAGCAAGGTAGATAGCACTGATGGATCAACATCCATCCAAACTCCATAGACCTCTGTATGGAAGGTGAGGTCTTCGATGCTTGAATCATGGATGTTTAACCAAAACACCCAAACCGCCTCCTCTTGGACTTCTCCCTTGATGGTCATTAAGGATTCCCATCTACCAAAAACCATCTCATACCCCACAAGCATATCAAAGAGTGTATTCTCATGGACATGACGCTCCTCAGTTATCAGCCTCTTTGAGAAATAGTGATTGTAGTTAGAGAGGTGGGATGCATCCAAAAATTCTCCAAAGTTGGTTGGAGGAGGCTTCTTTTGTTTTTAACTAGGGAGCTTTGAAGTTGTTGGAGCTTTTCCTTTGTCAGCATTCTTTTTTAGAGGAGCCATGAAGATGATTGGACAAAGGATTAGAGGAGGAAAATCTTAAGGGAAGGAAAATGGGAAGAGTGTGAAAGAGAGAAATGGAAATAAAATGAAAATTTTCCTTTTTAAACTAAACTGATGGTTCATTTCTTGTTGGAACCGCCATGTCGGATCGATCCGGCTATGCCAAATGGATTTGGTGTGATCCAGATCGATCTGGGTGTGCTGAAAATGCCTAAATTTTCCTTAATTGATCAATTTTTGCATGATTAGCCTCCTCCTTTTTGAGTGTTCCCTTTCTTATATGTTTCTCTTATGGATGTGACTCCTTTATGTGAAGAGTGACTCCTCCTCACATTCACAACTCATGATCACTTAATCAATGCTTTTACAGAGTTTTAGGCCTGCATTCCATGAGACATATCAAAAGCAATTTTGGCATGATCAAAAGTACTTACGAGTTGTAGAACATTGATACTCCCTTGAGGATACTTGAGAACACTAAGAATTCCCTTAACAAGGGATCTCTTAGTTACAACCTATACACATTCTTCTTGTATCCACTCCACCCTTTTTAGCCACATTACAAGCATCCTACTTATGCTTGATGGATTTTATGACAAAACCCTTGTTGCTTGTTCTTAACCTCTTTTTGATACAAAATTCATCCTTGCCCTTGTCCTTAATCTCATACATGTCCTTTTCAAGATATACCCCATAGCCTTTAACACATATTTGACTTACGTAAATTAGATCGTGCTTTGGGCCTTTTACAAATAGGACATTGGTGAGTAAGGGGATACTAAGGACTTTTATGGTTCCCTATATACTTTACCTTTATGGGAGGCTTGTGCATTGGCCTTTCCCAAGGTTTTCACAAAGGCATTCTTAGTCTTTTGTGGGGAGAAGATGTGATTGACATTGGAATTGGATCTAAGCCTTCTCATGTTCTTATGTTCTCTTCCCATAAAGAGCATCTTCTCAAATTTGTCATTTTCTTGTACTAGCATGGAAAGTGACTTCCTCTTGTCCTTCTCAAGTTCCTTGATTTTCTTGAGGTATTCTAAAGACTCCCTTCAAATCCATATCTCTTATGAGGATTTTCTTCTTCATATTATTTTCTCCCTCTTGTTGAAATGTATTGACAACTGGATAAATATAGGTGGACCAAGTGATCTTGATAAACATATAGGTCCGAGATAGGGATTATCCATAATAGATATGAGAATTATGTATTATGGATCAAAATCAATGACCATTTCATAGATGTATCTATTAGTGTGAATGTCATGCATAGGAGTATAAGAATATGCATGATAAGTCATAGAGACATAAGTGACATATAAGAATGTACCTATCAATAACAATATGTCACAAGTGATCTAATGATGTTCATAAGTAAACATGAGATCACTATTGCATGACTAAAACCATGCATGTATATGCCATACATGCTCTAGGTGTGCTAGGGTGACTTTCACACACACACACACACACACACATACATATATGTGTGTGTGTGTGTGTGTGTGAATATGCCTCTCAAGAGAAAGTCATCATGATTTGCATGATAAATACTTTTGCATAGTAGATCATGAATAGTCTCATGCACATATCTTGATCTAATTTTCCATAACCTTTTCAGGTTTTAAGATGTATTTGCTTAAGCCATCGAATCCTAGTATGCCTCTGCACATGCTTGGAATAATTGACACCTTTGTTTTCCTTTGGTCAATTGATAAGTGATCAACACTCTTTATGATTCCCAATCAAGAAGTTCAATCAAAATTGATGCCATGTACTTGGGCTTATTCCTTGATTACTAATTTGGCTTTATTCCTTGAGCCAAGATCATCTATCTAGCCTTTTTATGATCTTCTTGTGATCATTCCTTTAGGATTCTTTCAATCCTATTT
>JAOXJP010282426.1:0-19390 GCA_025762735.1 Platanus orientalis | reverse complement strand
GGCTAAGTCTTAGGGTCTTTGGGTCACGAACCATTACAACATGACCCTAAGGTAAGGTGAAGATCGTAAGAGGTTAGAACGGGTTGAAAAAAATGTTGAAAGGGTAGGTCGACTCGACCTCGTCGTACTGACGTAACAATCACGACTCAAGTGTTATCTTTCAAGTAAAGTTCGGGTATCTGATACACTTAGAAATTACAAGTGTATAATCAACCATACTACTATAATTGGGAAAGCTAAAAGAGATATTTGTAATGGAGGGATTCTTAGATTATGTCTATGAAATGGATTGGTTTGAAGTTGGGTTTCATTTGACCTTCACAAGCCTAACACCTGAAATTCATCCTGACACCTGTAAACAAGGCTTACAGAGGTGCCTAAGCACGTGGATGAATTCCAAGATGTTAGTTTCTTGTGTATAGGCTTGAGAGAAGATCAGGGTTCACTGGGGTGGGTCCTAGATCCCAACACCTAAATTTCTCCAATGCCTATATTTCCTATCAACACTTGAATTTTAACTGATTAAAATCAGGTGGTAGGTTTGGACACTCTGTACTCTGGAGGGTATATCTCTTTACACAAAATTGTAACTTGAATATAGTCAATCTATTTTGGAAAGCTGAGAGAAAGGGCTTTCCAACCATATATGATAAGCCTATACTTGCCTAACACCTGTTTGTTGAACTGACGCCTGTTTGTGTTGTCAACGCTTATTTTTTAATTCATTAAAAAATAGGCGTTGGGTTGAACAGTCTCTATTCCGAAGGGCATATCTCTCTCTAAAAAATTCTGATTTATGTGTGATTGGTTAATTTGGAAATCTGAGAGAGAGATCTTTCCAAACTTATATAATAAGCCTATACTTTTCTAATGTTGATTGTCCATACCCCAATTTTCTGTCAATGGCTGGTTTTTAACAAATTAAAAAACAGGCGTTGGGTTAAACAATCTGTGTTTCGGAGGGCATATATCTCTTCAGAAAATTCTGATTTGAGTGTGGTTTGTCAATTTGTAAATTTGAGATACAGATCATTTCGACCATATATAATAAGCCTATACTTTTCTAACGCCTGATTGTCCATACGCCAGTTTTCTATCAACACTTATTTTTTAACATATTAAAAAACAGGCTTTGGGTTGAACAATCGGTGTTTTGGAGGGCATATCTCTGTTTATAAAATTCTGATTTGAGTGTGGTTAGTCAATTTGAAAAGTTGAAAGAGAGATCTTTCCAACCATATATAATAAGTCTATACTTGTCGAACACCTATTTTCCCATACACCTATTTTTTAATTCCCTTAAAAAACAGGCGCTAGGCCTACGACCAAAATCCAACAACTTGATTTTGGCCATTTGGACCCCTTAGGGGTGTTTTAAAATTCTAAATTTGGCATGCTAGTAGGCAATACATATATGAACAACATATAAAAAATTTGGATTAAGATCATGCATAGAAAATTCACACTAAAATCAACAAATATTCCCTAAAACTAGGTCTCAAAAGACCCATTTTTTAGGGTCTGTTTGGGGGGCCATCTCGAGGCCTTTCACAACTCTAAAAATCATGAAATTAAATATAGAGCATCCTACATATGTCTAGTCTAACATAGTAAAATTTCGGATCAAGCAGCCTTCTAAACAAATCATACAAAAATTGACACCGAAAGGGGTAAAAAATGATAGCAAGTAGAGGTTGTTGAACCTTTACTGTGTAACCCGAATTAGAGTAGTGCTCTAGCATGAATTGGACAGCATGACAGCACATTAAATTGATATATGATGAAGGGGAAAGAGATTTGGGATGAAGTGTTTTGCACTCTTTCCTCTTCTTCTTCTTCTTCTTTTTCTCTTAGGTTTAGGGTTCTTGAGTTGTCAACCCTATTCACCATGAAATTGGGGCTATTCATAGCCCCAATTTAGTTGAATGAAGGGTTGGATGGAGGATAAGGATGTTTAGGATGAAGGGTGAGGATAATCCCTATCCTAAATAGAGTGTAGGGCTATGATTGGATTAGGGTGTGTGGTTGAGATCTATTTAGAGGGAAAGACATGGATGGGTGAGGTGGTAGGTCCAAGGGTTAGATCAGGTTTGAGCTAATCTAATGGAGGGTTAGATGGAGAGTGTGCTGATGGGGTTGGATGGGGGAAGCCATGGTGGTGACATGAGGGATGCTATTTGACAACACCTCATTGGTTGCAACCTAAAGGGAAGATTGTAGGATGCTTGATGGGGGGCTGTGGGAGATACTTTAGGGATTTGAAATCCATCTAAGGGATCCTAGGGTGGAGGGTGAGAGAGAAAATCCAAAGATTTCAATCCAAGAGTTGTGAATAACTAGCTAAAGATGAGAATGCATTAAATGCAAAATTTCTCACTTTAGCTAATCTTGAATAATATCTAGATTTTTGATTTTTTTGAACCTTATTGCTGCCGTCACTCAGTGTGAGCTCCCGATCTCGAAAGCCGGCCCAGTCAGTGTTAATTTTATATGTTCTAGATGCTTCGATCGCACTGGTCCAGTCAAAACCAAATTACGAAAAGGGTAATGGGGTCAAATCAGGGTTTTTTTAGCAAAAAAATCTCTCAGATGTGAATTGAAAGGGCAAGATGGTTAAATTGATCCGAGGGTGGCCCAGGGATAGATACCCCCAAGTCCAAGTGATTTACAACTTTTAACTACGTGAGATTACGGTACCTGAGCAGGAAATTAGGTCAAAAACCATTTTTCGAGCAGGTTGATGAAAATGTACAGGGAATGCTGCGGGATTTTTTGTAAAATGCTACCTCAGGTCATACCTAGGGGATTTGAAGCTTGGGGAGTTTGGGAGCTACAGAGATTAACAAATTGGTTGTTGGATTCCAGGGCAGCTGCCGAGAGCTTTTCAAAGCAGAGTTGCTTGAACAAATTAGGTTTTTGTGGCTACCTGAAGCTAAGGTGAAATTGAATGACCATGCATTTCCTGAACCAGGGGTTTGTGAAATGCTTTATTAAGGACAGAAGTGAGACTAAAAAAATGGCTCTGACTTGCTGCATTCTGAGCCTGGGAGAACTTTTAAGGGCATTTCGCGTGCCAAATACAGACAAAATATGCTTTTTCTGGGTTTAGGCAAAAATGATTGTTTGGGCCTTGGCTTTTCTATAAATTAGCATGGATCTTATAGTCTCATAGCTCTAAATTTACTGTGGTGTGGCCACTGACTATCTGAATTTTTGATCTCAGATGCGCTCTTGGGAGCCGGTCGAGCACCTGATTTTTAGACCTGATTTGTCTTGCCTTTTGGAATTTTTAAGGGAATCTTAGTAGATAGATTTTATGGAAGACCCTGCTCCTTAGACAGCTTTTCGAAGGCCTCGTAATTATGAAGAAATGGACACCTACTGATCCTGATTTGAAGGTCTGGAGAATATTCTTGCTCTATAAGAGCAAAAGGTAGGAAAACAACCTTTTGACCTTTTGGAAAAGATTTGAGATTTCACAAAGGTTCGAGACTTTGAACTCTCTTCTCAGACTTAGAGATTTGAAGCTAAGGCTGAGGCCGAGATATGACAATTGACCTTTCTGAATTTGGAGATCGGTTGAGTTTCTGAGAGCTTTAACAAGGGTCATTTCTTGGTCAGGGTTATCATAGATTAAGAAATTGGCTATTGCTGTTCTTGGGCAGTGTCTCACTTGTGATGAATACTTTGGGGAATGGAGGCTCAGGGGTGCATAGATCTGAAATTACATCATTTGGACCATAGGAGAGGCTCCAGGGGTCCTTTGACGGTCCAAGGGTAGTTCTCTAAGTAGAAAGGGTAAAATGACAATTTTTTGCCTAAGGGTCAAAAAGGTGAAAATGTGAATTCTTTACCTATGATGCTTCATGAAAAGAAGGCTTACGTAGGTTGAGAAATTCAGTGTTCTGGATGGTAGATAGTGAGTATTTGGGCTTTTGAAGGTAGAAGGGTAAAATGGTAATTTTTTCATCTGTGATGCTTTATAGGAGAAAGGCTTATAGGAGGTGGAAAACTCATTGATGACATGAATGGAGTTCTAAAATGTGGACCCTCAAAGTCCTGTTGGTGCTTTTGAGTGAAATTAGGGTTTGTCCTAAAATGGTGCTTTTTGAGTTGTAATAAGGTGCTTTGACTGATTCAATTGCGACTAGAGTATTTGGAAAGACTTCTTTGGGGATGCCTAACCTCCTAGAGTCCAAGTTTTCTCCTCCTAATCCAAGGGTGCTTAGAGTCTCAATGCCTAGATGTTGTTATGTTGTCCTTGTGCTATCACATGACCTAAGTCAAAATTTGGGTGTTGACAATAACTTAAAGATAATCAGAGGTTGGCTATGTTAAATGGCTGTAATTAACAATTTCATCAAACTTGGAGTTTTAGTCCCCACTCATAAAAATAATAAACTAGCATCTAAAATGGCTAGGTTATATATCCAACGAATTTCGCCTCATACATGGCTCAAAATTTGGTGTTACAAATTTCTGGCACGCCCGGTGGGACTGAACTTTCATTTAATCTCTCTTTAAGTTCTTTGTATTAATGGTTGTTCCATGCTTTGATAGGTACCCTAATGGAGTTGCAACTATGGAAACCTCTGTTGGTTTGCCATAAGTCACAAGAAAAATGTGGGTTGAGGCTTTGGTCTCCCCACCACCATCCATCCACATGGTTGAGGCTTCAGTCCCCTAAAACCCACCTATGGTTAAGGCTTTGGTCTCCTAGCATAAGGTTGAGGCTTCGGTCTCCCAAAACCCACCTATGGTTGAGGCTTCAGTCTCCCAGCATAAAGTTGAGGCTTCGGTCTCCCTTACTTCACCAGGGGTTGAGGCTAATCCCATAGGGCTATGGCAGCACTGCCTA
This sequence comes from Platanus orientalis, assembly GCA_025762735.1. Lineage (NCBI taxonomy): Eukaryota > Viridiplantae > Streptophyta > Magnoliopsida > Proteales > Platanaceae > Platanus > Platanus orientalis. The sequence goes on along the minus strand of JAOXJP010282426.1, from coordinate 14,532 downwards.
TCTCAGCCAAAAATGACAAGTTTAATGTTAAATTAGGGGGATATGCCCCCCCAAATCATTTCAAATAAGTTAAGGAAACAATGGATACCTAAATCTGAACTAAACAAACAATCAAAAGCCATTAAAGCCTTTGGAAAAAGATAGAATATTGTCCCGGGCAAGGGCCCAAAATTTCACTTGCCGCAACAAAAGTGTGCGAATGAACATACACATTCACATTCTCTAAGATCTGAGTCCGCGAATGACAAAAAATCCTCATTCGTCAGAAGATGCTCATAGACATAAGCATCGTGTAACAAAGAAAAGGGGAAAGACCCAAATGTGTAAGTAAAAAATTAACTATACTCACCAAGGGGAAGTCCTAGCCAGTGACTCTGCACTACTCGCACACAGTTTAGTGCAAACACCCATGGTGAATGAGGATAAAATTTCACATTCATGCACTAATGCGCATTCCAAGAAGCGAAGACATTTGTGAAATTTGGTTGCCACAAATGAGCAAGTAAATCCTCATTTGTGCACATCTCTGGCCCTGAGATAGGACTTCCATTCACCACCTAAAAACCAGGGTTTGACTATAGTCCATATTACTCTCATAGGAGTTCCCACAATGCTCGGGGACCAGATAAAACAATAGATTATCAATCAGGTTGGAGTATTTAGACCATCTAGCCATGACAGAAACTTGCAAAATAAGAAAAAGGGACCTAAGACAAAGACCCCTAAAACCCATGATTTATAGAAGGGCCGGTCACAGGGCAACATGGCCACTCACACCCCTCCCATGAAACGTAACTGAAAAAACAATAAAGCAAGGGTAGAGTTCAGAAATTCAATGCTCTTAACCCGATTCGAGCTCCCTGAAGGGTACGAAGAAAGTAAACCAATAAAAGGAGAAGGACTTTGCCTTCTAAACATAAATAGAAGGGGAACATGGGCCCAAAGTAGAAGATTAGCGCGAGTAATTTCTTTCATATGCAACCAAAAATGGGAGATATGCATATCAATGCAGTCCCACCATGGGCACATCCATAAGGGAGCAGCCCTTCCTCACCTTATTACATGGGAAACAACTCAGACCTTATCCCTTATGTTAACAAAGGCAAAACATGCAAGTCTACTCACACCTTTCAAGTAACAGTAATGTTCACTTGAGCAAAGAAAGATGCTTTAGCTAGTACCCCCAGTCCTTCTGGGTCATGGCTATAGGCTTTCAACTCTATAGGCATGATGACCAGAAGGCAACTAGCAACAAGTGCCAGGACACTATGGACACCCTCAAGAGGGTTACCAACTGTTGAAAGGTCCGTAATAGCCTCTCCCATTATGGTTTACCATGAGGATAGCCCTTATATGACTGCCACAACGGTTAATGTTACCTCTACCTCACAAGGACATGAGGTGATAGTACTAGAATTAAGGGGAAGTCATGATCCGCCTATCGACCCCACAACAAATATAGAAAATGTAGATGTCAGGGAGTACTGCTCATATTCTGAAGGAGAACACACCACGACGGCTGAATGGCGAGCTCAGGTAGAGAGTCGAGATTGTTGCTTGGCCGCTCAGGATGGTGCCATAGCAGAACTAAAAGCCATTATCGAGTAGCTTACACTTCAAAGGTAGGGTACAATCCCATCAAATCCTAATCTCACCACAGCGAAATCAGCCAGGCCAGCTATCCCTAACCAAGTGCAAGGGGGGTACACTCGTTACACATCAGAGTATGATTTTGCCACTCTGCCTAGGTCCACCCCAGCTATAAGTGTTGCACTCAATAAATCCACAACACAAAGGCCACCTATACAGGGCCTTCCACAAGGACTACATCCACAAGGGACTCACCAAGCCCCTCATCATCAATAAGAACCACCTTTGCATGGACCGACACCTCCATGGACATATGGTTACAATGGTTATAATGCATATACACAACCTTCCTTTATGCCACAGGGACCATGCACCCATCAGGTCCCACCCATGATGGACCCTAACTACATGCGGGCAATGATGACCGAGATGCTTAATGAATACAAAGAGCAAGAGACTGTGAGTACATACATTAATGGGAAACCATACCCTTTGCATGTTGACGCAACACCCTTTCCACCGAAGTTTGTCTAGCCTCACTTCAATACATTTAATGGCATGACATGTCCAAAACAACATATTCTTATTTTGAGTCTCGGTGCTGTGCTATCGCCCAAGAAGGTAACTTGTTATTAAAATTGTTTATGCAATCCTTAGATGGGCCGCTTTCACCTGGTACTCAAATTTGAAATCCAACTCTATCCCAAACTAGGATTCAATGAAATGAGCATTCTTACAACAATTCCATGGCATATATAGGCTTGTGAAGCTGTATGAGCTGACTAATGAGAGGCAGCCAGATAATGAGTCAGTAGTGGACTTCATCAACAAATGGAAGAATATGTCTTACGCTTACGAGAATGCACCTCCGATTAAAACGCTCCTTGAGATGTGTTTGCAGAATATAGCCTTTGAGCTTTCTCTCCATCTTATAGCTCAGAAGTACTCTGGGTTTAACGATTTGATATCCAAGGCATCCACCTTAGAAAGAAGGATGCTAGACCACAAACATGAGAAGAGGGAAAAATGGTGGTTAACAAGATGGAATTAGCCATGGTTGCAGCTAAAACATCACCCATTAAGTTGAAAGTTAGACATACTACAGAGATAACTAAGCCGACAGAGCAGAAAGCTCCTCCCAGAAGGCCAAGCATGAAAGAGCAATAGGAAAAAGCTTACACATTCCATCTTGATGACTTGGAGAGTCACTTCAAGCAAACAGTTGAATCTCAGGATATTATACTTCTTGAGTCAAAGAGACCGACAGAAGCTGATAAAGTAAATGACCCAAAATATTGCAAGTATCATCGCATTTTAGGTCATACATTGCAATACTACTTTGTGTTCAAAGATAAGCTCCAAGAATTGAATGATAAAAACACCATGGAATTAGATGCAGATATAAGAGCTGCGACCACCAATGCCATCTTCATCGATGAAGACATGGGCGACTTTGTTGACATCCAAGATGGTGGGAACGATGGTGATAGTGAGGGCAATTGGGTGACATCTGAGGGAAAAATAACATGGAAAAGAAAAATTTAGGCTATATCACACCGAAAGGAGGAGGTTCTTAGAATCGTAGACTCCATATCATGGCTCCTGGGGGATAACTTATTAGAACAACCTTTTCAGGCTCTAGTTATATTAGAAGAGTTTATGCCTAAAGATTCATTCTAATCTTCGATAGCCTCTTGCAACATGATGTCAATTGTACATGATGGTAACCCTCACTCACGCGGAAAACCTGAAGATCTGGTACTAATGTCATAGGGATCAACAATAGTGATTGATTGGTTACAAAATACCATAACATACCAAGATCACTCTAAAGGGGTAACTATTCTGATGGCAATCTATAAATATAATGTCGGGGGTATCTCCATTGCACTCACAGGTACCATATAAGACCCCCCATTATGGTCTGTTAGGATTACCCATCTACCGATGACACCCTAGAAGTGCACATACTTTCAGAATGTGCTAGCCAAGTTTAGGTAGAGAGCTTTCCCTTATCATTGAGCCATATATTTTGAGGCATTTTTGCCTGGTTTCGAGGTCCCATTGTTCGCCACCTTCTCAATTGAAAATCATCAATGCTCGCAGCGTCACGTGTTTAAGTTCATGATATCATATAAAGAGATAATGCAAAATGACAATTTTCTATTGCGATTGTTCTCACTCTCCTTGGAGGGTCCACCATTGGATTGGTACATGGACCTAGCACCACAAAGTATACCTTCTTGGGACCATCTGATAGAAATGTTCATCCATGAGTTTATGAGATAGGGCATGAAGCCTTACGACCCTTGGAAAACGGATCCCATAAGACAACCTTCTCAACAACAAACATATGAAGAATTTGATGGTGCCTAGTTATTAGATTCTCAATGGTTTGGTGAAACAAGGCAACCTATCAGACATGAGATATACCTTACCCAATTCCCAGAAGATTATCAGCTTCCTCCGCTCACACTATATACAGGGAATGAGGATCCTCATTTTCACATAAACTGTTTCCTACAAGAAACAGGTTTGCTAACCACTGCCCATGATCTATTGGTATGGCTCTTCCCGATTTCTTTGGACTCACATGCTTTTGATTGATACTTGACATTACCATCATGCTATGTTTCTTCATGGCCAATACTCATTGATCGTTTCTATCATCGATAAAGAGCATACAAATATGACCTCCAATATATACAGAGCGTGGTGTGGTTCCTACCTCAAGACCAACGGGATGTTGATATGGATGCCGGTGACTCCTAAACTTCAGCTGACGAAGATGACGACCCTAGCAAAGATGAGTCTAGCTTCTCCTCTACATCTCAAGACCTCTCTGAGAATGAAATGTCTGATAACTTATAAATTGAGACTTGCAATGTTACTAAAGTTAAAATCACTACCCCGGTGCAGGGACATCAACCACATCTTCAGCATGTCAATCAAGTCAAGTTGCGGTCCAGAAAGTAGATTTAGCCGCTAGAACCCACAATCAATCAATAAGCTGATACAATGAAAAAGATGGCTATGGAAGCTGAGCACAACAAGGCCATCAAATAGACGGATAACCCTATTCAGTATGATGTAATGACACACCTCAAGAAGATCTCGTCATTACTGACTATTTATGATGCTTTTCGTATGGAGCTCAGAGCCTCCATGATCTATGTCTTAACCCATCCTGATTAGTTTGCCATAAATGATGAGATTGCTAGGGCTTCTTAGCAAACTGCATCATGAGAAGGATTATGTATGCCCACAATCAATTTTGAAGATACTGATCAGTATTCCGATGATCCTGGCCATAATCAACCTTTATTCATCACCGGTTCTATTGATAATCAGCTTGTGTCTAGAGTAGTGATAGATGGCGGCTCATCAATCAACATACTTCCACTCAAAACACTAGACTACCTGGGAGTAGATTTATCTCAACTCATGCCTAGTACACTCGTCATCTAGGGTTTCAATTAGAATGAGTAACGTTCGCTCGGGTACAATAGTCTAAGGATGAAGTTTGATTACATAGATGATTGGACACGTTTTTATGTGATTGATGCAGATACTGCTTACAATGCCCTTATCGATCGGCCATGGATGCATAAATTCCTAGTTCCCTTGACATATCATCAGCGCATCAAATATCCCTGGTAAGATATGCAGGGCACCATAATAGTTGATAATAATCCTTTCTAAATGGTGGATGCCTATTTTACTGACTCCATATATTACCGAAAGGCTAATCCCTAGAAAGTAATACACAATGCGTTGGGGAAGAACAATGAAAGTGGCCTTAAACCTCAGAATTTTGGCGATTGCTCTAAAAATACTACCATTCAGTGGCATGAAGTTTTGTCCTCCCATTAGCACATATGTCAAGAGCACAGGTCGATCCTTATTGGATGCCTTCCATTTTCCTACCGAAGGCCCTATCTGGTCTACCGACCACTCAGGTCCCATATCAGAGAGAGAACTCAAAGACCCAAGCAGTCTATTGCCACATATGAAGTTGACTCCTTAGCTACTCCAAAACTCTGGCTTTGACCATCAAGGGAGATGGAAGGATTCCTATAAGGGCAAAGAAGTCCTAACGCAGCAGTTGAAGCTTTTAGTCCTCCACTCCAAGAATAAAGACGACACAAGAGGGTTGGGTTGGAAGCCCACAAAGTTAAAAGTGTCTTCATATGCAATAATGGCTATGTAATTGACCTGTTTGAAGATGCTCCCTTTAAGTGCTTGTTTACAGAAACACAATTGTCCCCTTATGAAGATTTTATCATAGGATCGGTGATGCCCGCCCCTCCGAAACTTAAAGATAGAGGTCAAGCAATAGTGGATGATCTGATTGAGATAAATTTGGGAACAGAGGACGACTTCTGCCATACTTTCATTAGTGCACGCCTCTCCTCAGAAGAGCAGACACAATACCAAGAATTCTTGAGGCAAAACCGGGATGTGTTTTCCTAGAATTACTCTGAAATGCTAGGATTAGACCCCAATGTGGCCGTCCATTGACCTAACCCAACGGCTTATTAAACAACATCCCCATAAAGCTAGACACAATATTGCTGACAAAATAGAGGGAGAAGTAGAAAAGCTGCTTAAAGCCACGTTCATCCATGAGGTCCGATATCCAAAATGGCTTGATAATATTGTGCCTGTACAGAAAAAGAACGGTCAGATCAGGGTGTGCATTGATTATAGGGATCTTAATACTGCATGCCCAAAGGATGACTTCCCTATGCCACTCACAAAGTTATTGGTAGATGCCACCATGGGGTATAAAGCTCTCTCTTTCATGGATGGTTATTCAGGATATAATCAGATCCAAATGACTAGAGGATGAAGAGGCCACCGCATTTCGTATGCCAATTGAAATATTTTGTTACAGAGTCATGCCCTTCAATTTAAAGAATGCCAGTGCCACTTATTAGAGGGTGAGGACCTACATATTTGAGGACCTATTATATGATGTGGTTGAATGCTATGTTGACAATTTGGTTGTAAAGACAAAACTTAAGCAGCATCACATTACCGATCTAGACCGGGTCTTTCAATGGTTTTGTCATTATAATTTGAAAATGAACCCTCTCAAATGTGCTTTTAGTGTATCATCAGGGTGATTTCTTGGATTTATTGTTTGGCATAAGGGAATCGAAATCGATCCTAAGAAAATTACAGCCATAGTTGAGGTGCCAATACCACATAACATCTCTGAACTTAAGAGATTGCAAGGGAAACTTGCGTATATCCAATAGTTCATTTTAAATCTTTTAGGACGTTGCCAGACCTTTTCACGTTTAATAAAGAAGGGAGTTCCTTTCGTATGGGACAAGGCCTATCAAAACGCTTTTGATAGTATTAAACAATATCTGCTAAATCCATCAATATTCATGAGCCATACTCTGGGTAAACCGTTGCTCTTATACGTGGCAACTATGGAATCATCTCTTAGGGCACTGTTGTCCCAACACAATGAGGAAGGCAATGAACAAGCTTTATATTACTTTAGTAGGACAATGGTTAGCGCTGAGTTAAACTACTCTCCTATTAAAAAGATTTATTTGGCTTTGGTCTTTGCACTATAAAAACTGAGACATTATGTCCTCACCACGACAGTCCACCTCATATCACGGGTTGACCCATTGAAATATATTATGAGTAACCCCTCAGTACAAGGGCGTATGGCCAAGTGGACTGTCCTTCTCTTAGAATTCGACATCCATTATGTTTCGCGACGTGCAGTTAAGATATAAGCACTAGCAGATTTCCTGGTCCCTCACCTAGTACTTGACGATTCACCGCTTTAAATGGAGTTACCTGATGAGAATGTCATGCAAGTCTAAATAAAGAAAGACTGAGAAATGTTCTTTGATGGTGCATCCCGGGGTCTTTCTGCAGCCCCAGGGGATAACGTAGACAAGTCTTCAGGGGGTCGGCATCATCTTTGTCACCCCAGACAATGGCATCATCCTGCATTCCCTTACACTGCCAGAGGGGCGTTCAAATAATGAAACTGAGTATGAAGCACTCATTGCAGGACTTGAACTGGCCTTGGAAATCCCTATATATGATCTCGTAGTCTATGGAGATTCAGAGCTCGTCATTCAATAGATGAATGGTCTTTACCATATCAAAAAGCCAAGTCTAATACCTTATTTTCAAAGGGCTAAAGACTTGGCCAAGCTGTTTAGACGTTTATAGATACAGCATGTCAGGAGAGACCATAACTAGAAAGTCGATGTACTCGCCAATTTAGTGGCATCTTTTACACACCCACAGGATGATTACCTAGTCATCCACATAGGGGAGAGGAGGGTTGTTTCCCCACTTCCCGTAAAGGAAGATGTTTCCCTCGTTTGCAATGCTGACTTACAAGAAGGTGATCTACAAGACATAGGTGGCAAACCAACCTCGGAAGAGGAAGATTGGCGCGAACCTCTACTTCAACATCTCATGGATAGAAGAGCACCACCAGACCCCGTTAAGTGCACTGAAATAAGGTGACACGCCCTATGGTTTACACTACAAGGTAACCAACTATACAAGCGATCACTCGATGGCATATTGCTGCGTTGTCTATCATCTGATAAGGTTATCATGGTAATGAATGAAGTACATGCCAGTGTCTGTGGTGAACATCAAAGCAGCCCTAAGCTCCAATACCAACTTAAAAGACTTGGCTACTATTGGCCAACTATAGTGACTGATTGTATCGAGTATGCCAAGAGATGTCGTGTTTGCCAACTACATAACGACTACAGCCACATGCCTGCTAAACCGCTACATACCACCTCCTGTTCATGGCTTTTCTTAAAGTGGGGAATGGATATAGTGGGACCCCTTACTCCGACTTCTACGAAAGGGCATCACTATATTCTTGCTACAATAGACTTTCTCTAAGTGGGCAGAGGTTGTTGTCCTGGGTGAAATTAAAGCTTCTGACATCATCTGGTTTGTTAAAGTCCACCTAATCTATAGGTTTAGAGTCCCTAATTATATAATTACTAACAATGGGTAGCCATTTGTGAGTTCGCCTTTGTACCGACTTATGGCAAAATACAACATTAATTTGAAGCACTTTTTCCGATACTACCCTCAAGCTAACGGTCTAGTGGAAGCTTTTAAAAAAACTCTCTACAAGATCATTAAAAAGATGGTAGCCAGGCACAAAAAGGACTAGCATGAGTGTCTGCTTGAGGCCTTCTAGGCATATCACACTACTTTTCGTACACCTACACAAGCAACCCCATACTCCCTTGTGTTTGGTGCAGAGGTAGTTCTACTAGTTGAAATCCAAGTCTCATCACTAAGGGTTACAATACAGGATGACTTGATAGAGGTTGAAGCTATAAAAATTCATCTTTCTGAACTCGAAACCCTCAATGAATCTAGGCTTGCCGCACAACAACATTTGGAATTATATCAATCCCACATGACATGGGCTTATAACAAGAAAGTCAAGCTCTGCTCTTTTACCAAAGGTGAGCTGGTATTTCTTGCGTGGTCACCACTCGATCCCATAAGGAGAAGAAAGGGTTAATTTACCTCTAATGGGATGGTCTATACGCCGTTGAAAAGACTTATCCTAATGGCGCATACCTACTTCAGGATGTGGAAGGTAATCAAATCCTCCTTGTTACCAATGCCAGATTCTTAAAGAAATACTATCCTTAAGGTGGCTTATAATGGCCTTGAGGGAATTATGTTGGTATGATCCTGTTGTAAACAAGTATGTAGGTAGTTCAGGTTCTTACTTGTCTTGGATGCAACCACATCCCCTTAAAAAAAAACTCTCAGCCGATCCTATAAAAAACTAGTAATGGTAATGGGATGTAAAAACTAGGCACTCCCCAGTCTTAGGTCTTTGGATCCTAAGGGCAAAAAAGGAAAATGTATGCATTACGTGTGATGGAAATGGCATGGCAAAAACCTGCATGGGCACCATGAGTAAAATAATCTATTCATGGTGAGATTAAATCCTCACTGATCACATTGAAAACTAGTAATGGTAATGCGATGCAAAAATTAAGCGAACCCCAGTTCTAATGGGCAACCATTAGGGGCAAAAAAGGGACAAAATACCAAAAATCCCATAATCGAACTACGGTAGGGCTTGATCCTATTTCAGGGTATGTAGGCAGTCTACCATAACAAGGCAGGCCCAACTTCATCATCATCTCCAACACTGTCTCTCTTTGAGAATTGTATCATTCTGTTTCATAACTACATGATACATTTCTTAAAGGATGTAAGGAAACCACAAATTTGAAAGCACACAAATTTGTGCACAAACTTGAATAAAAATTGAATTTTTTTATAAACTGTTGCTACAACAAAGAGAATACAGCAAAGGGCACTCCGTCCTACCCCTACCCTACGTCTTCAATCTCTTGTTGAGTCAGGACTTTTGAAACCCAGGAGTTTGGTATGTAATGAAGGCAACACCTCCGCATTCACCTCTAGGGCATCATTTGCCGCATTGACATCTGACTATGCCACATTGAGGTTACGAATAGTCTCCCCACAGACTCCATCACGTCGGTCCATCTCTCAGCTCATCAACTCGCCCCTGCAATCGTCCAGCATATAAATGGTTTAACGAATCGAGTTGCCCACATGATCAACGAATCTCTTACGAGACTCCAGGAGATTCATTACTTTGTTGAAGTGCTCCTTCAACGCTTCCATCTATGTCATTAACTCATCGCCATCCCTCACTAGTGGCCCGATCTCTTCTAGCACCCGAGTTTATTGGGAAGTTAGGTCTGCCATCCTAATCTCCTCCTCTTGAAGACACAGGCGAACATCATGCTCTGGCCCTTTCAGCACCTTGATGTCCTTTGCCTCACAAAGTTCAGGTAGAGCATCAAGGAGACACATCATCATGCCTTTGAACTTGGAGTTGTATATGTAAGCCTTTATGTGATCTAGTACATCTAAAATTTCTTGTCAGACGAAAGGAATATCCACATCCTCAGTGGATAGGCCAACTAAATGCTTGATCAGCGCATCACGCTCGTGGCTGGCCATGCCTCTACCCCTCCAACTGCAGGCATCTTTATTACATCAACAAAAGAAATCAGTAGCATCAGACCATGAGAACAAAAAAAAAAGATTGAGCATAGAATGAACAAAGGACTTAAAGAGTACTATGGTCAAATAAAGGCTTAGCACCCTCCCTTTTAGTCGAGGAGGACCCATCTCGCTTTATGCTAGATCTAGACGGTTCTCCAACTTTGGGAACACTGACGACTTTTCTTTTAGGAGCCATGCCCAACACACGAAACGAAAGTATGCATGAAAGCCAATGAAATAAGAGGTGCAACATAGGAAATCCTCTTATTTATAAACATGAATGACTACAATCTTTCAGAAAGGGGAATCTCGGAAAGAGAATAAAATGATGAATTCATCTTGTTGCGACGGTCCAAATTTGGCCAACGCCACTTGAGTATCTTTTGTAAAGTGACGGTTCAACATCATTGGGAGGAGGACCACGCTAACATTGCTTCAGGGATATATATATATGTCGTCACGACATTGCCGTAAAGGGCACTATACCTGAAAAGGCACACATGACCATGGCTTTTGATGTTTGACTCTTATAAAGTTATCCATACTCGACTCTCATAATGCCAAGGAACAATCACTCTTGACCTTTAAAGTCATCCCATTTTGATTCTCATTATGTCACACAACATATGGCTCTTACAATGCCCACAACGTTTACAGGCGACCCCATGATATCTGACCCTTATAATGTCCATCATATCTGACTCTTATAAAGTCAAATAGCATATGACTCTCATAATGTCTACTAGATTTGTTTCTCACAAAGTCAAGCAAGCATGACTCTTATAATGTCAGTTATATTCAATTCTTATAAAGTTAATCTTCTTGACTCTCACAATGTTGAGTAAAGAAAATAGTTCAAAGAAAGAAGAAAGAGACAAGATAGTAAAAGGCAAAACATTATCTTTTCTTTCATTTCACAAAAGTTCTTACATCCTCCCCATTACATTATTTTGGGAAGGCAGAAAGGAAGCATTTGCATAAGTCCTCTTCTTTGGTCAAGGAAGAGCGAATTTGATCACCTTGCCTAACGAGCTCTTCATGAAGACGATCTATGTTGGAAGAAACTATAGAAATTCTGGATTCAAGAGTACTCCCCTCCGTTGCTCTCACTTCTCGGGTGGCTGTGAGTGCCTCAATTTGAGCCTGCATCCTCATCAGTTCCTCTTGGGCACTGGCCAAGGCATTATCGATGCTAGTCACTGAATCGCAAACTTGATCTAACTTCTCCATCAAGGTCTTCCTCTCAACCTTTGTTGCGTCCAAATTATCCTAGGCCTCGACATTACTCCCAATACTTGCAAGTTTCGATGCTAGTATTGATTGCCTCATTAGGGATGTAAAATACATCTCTACCCCATGTCAGAATCCATCATTGCGAATGTGGGCTTCTACGTATTTGGTAAGGGCTACCAAAATCTCATCTCGTGTGCTTGCAAGGTCAAGCGACGAAGGTGCTAAGGCTGCTATCTGCACAAGCAGCTCTTGACGAACCACACGTGCTGAGGCAACTTTGGAAGAACGCCTGATGGCACTAGCAGTACTCATAATTATATCTGAACAAGAAAAATGAAGAAAAGTGTCAGCAATGGTGTGTTGGACTACGTTCACAACAAGGAGAAAAGATTACCATGACCCATGGGAGGAATCTCTACAGAGTCCTATCTCACAAGGAGCTCCTCCTCAACAATTGGTTTGAACATGAAAGAAAGACTCAGTATATGGGAATACAGGAATGCACAACATGAATAATGTAGAAAGGCATAGCATATATACCTTCCTTAGGGATTGTTTCATCTTGAAGATGATCTTCGTCTACTATAGATGATTCCGGAGGGTTTATGTCAGCTGTCAACTCCTCTCGGATAGGGTCTTCTTCTTGAGTCGCCTCTATAATTGGTGCCTTATCAACCATAATGTCATCTTCCTTAACACCTGAAGTGGATAGAGTAGTAAGGGCATCGTTAGCGGATGGGGCCATAGGTTCGTCAGTTGTGCTAATAGCCCTGTCCTAGGACTCATTAGCTTCAGGAGGGTCATGTGCTTTAGACATCCTCACATCAGTGGCAGTTGAACGTGATTTGTCAGGACCCTCCCCATGTTGTCCGATTCATTGGCCAGCACTGCTCCTTCCTCGGAGCCATCAGTCCATCTTTCATCATCCTTCTCAGAGTCCTCATAATCTATTAGGTCCCCCATGTTGGACGTGACCACATCCTGTAGGATGTCAGGTGGGATTTAAAGGCCCATGAACTCCTCAGAGTCTGGCGAGGAGTTCACATCTATTCCCTCAAAGTTCAACACTAATTTAACCAGGTCTCTTTGTTCCTCAAGAGTGATGATAGGACGAGCCTTAGCCACTGGTTTGGTCACCAAATTAGGCTTGGGGGCATAATGTTCCTCGGTTTTGATCACCTAAGGATGACTCTCATCAACAATGGGTCTCTGTACTTCAGGGGGGTCTGTCAGCTAACTCTTTGGTGGAGATCTGTTAGCAAATAATCATAAGAATAAAGGAACATTGAAGTGGTAAATATACTAAAGTCACAAGTTTACTTGGACATGCTCTTCAGTAGGTGTTGGTGAAGGAGGATTCGACGGTTTTTACTTGAAAGGTGTAAAAGAAGACCCACTAACTTCTCGAACACTTGAAGAGGCCCCTTAGCTTGTAGCACTTGGGGGCTTAGCATCTTCGACTACATCCTTCTCCTTGAAAGGGACATAGGGTTCCCCCTGGCTGGCTCACGTGATGCAACTAGGGCTTGTTGGATCTGAGCCGCCACTTCTTCTTCATTGCTTGGCTTGTCACTAAAATGGGCAGGCTGGTCAGTGGCAAGGGAGCACTCAACCACAAAATGAAATGCCTCATCTTCTCCAAAGCATTTCTCCACAGTCCCATGAGTAGACTCAGATATAACAAAGGGGTGGCTCCTTCCCGTGGTTGCTAACTCCTTCCTGACATTTTCTATAAAATTGGGAAGTGAGTCGTGGGTCACTGAAGAAATGTCCTGGCCGATAGGGAGGTATGCTTGAAGCTCCCCTGTGATACTAGTCACCCTCTTGAAAGCATAATCTAGGAAGTGACCCTCTAAGTCATACCCATTCATGGTGACAACTATATCTTATATAGTTGCCCCATGCTCCCACAAGACCACTAACTCTCATCGAATCTCACTACAAACTCCATACAATTGACTATGGGAGGCATAACGTTGAATATTCGATGGCTTCCTCAGTCTTCTAATCATTCTTGGCTCAGCAAGAGCAGTACCCCAATCTACAAAACTATTTGGTATAATCCTCTCCTCAATAGGTATGCGAGAGGAGCGGCTAAAGGGCTGTATTACGCCTTACTTTTGCATTGCAAGCAATATGTTGGCTAGCTGCATTTGATCCTCAAGAGTCTCACCCCCTGACATGGATTTTCTAGCATAGGGGATTTCACGGCGTTCTACCCCTTCTGTTGTTTGTCAAGGTTCTTTGATGGGATAATCCCCGATATCTTCAAAATCATCTTCATGGATAAGAGGCATCCGTTCTGGTTCTCTTGCTCGGTCAGGAGATGGAATGTGCTGGGGGTTTTCTCCCACAAGACTTGCTTCTAGCACCTTTCTTCCTCTTTGGTTTATGTGGTTGTTCTTCCTCTTCGTCCTTGTCAGCACCCAAATTTTGACTCAAGGCTCAGATGGTTTCATTACAACATGGGATAGAACCAAAGTCTAGACACCTTTGAACTTTGAATAGTCAGGCATTCTCAACGGACATTCTGGTTGCAAACACAAGGAAAGTACTCCAAACCATCATCATCTTGAATTTGCCAATTTCACAAGCCTTCCCACATCAAAGCATCAAAAGGCTGGC
>JAOXJP010282415.1:0-10574 GCA_025762735.1 Platanus orientalis | reverse complement strand
AGCCCCCTGCCAGTGCCTCCGAGGCCCCCACCCCGATAGTCGTGACTATGATAACCGCAACTCAGGGGGCATCTTCTTTTACTCTTGTCCCGTCAGTAGGAGAGGCCCCGTTGGGGCTCAGTTCCTAGTTACTAAGGCCAAGTCCTAGGGGGACTACCTTCTAGGGGGTGTTCCCCCGATAGACCTTGAGTACCTAAAGAAGAACCTCTCCCTAGCTGCCTTGCATAAAGATATGATGCATTCCATGGCTAAGGTAAAGCATCCCATCCCTTAGCGTTTTTTTTTAATATCTGTGGTACTGACTTAGTTTTGTTTTTGTAGACCATGACCCTAATGACAACCTCCATCTAGAAATACAAATTCTGTGAGCACATCCGAGCTGAGCATTTAGACCACTTTGCCCAGGCAAGGAATGAGAACAAGGCTATTCGGGAGGAGGCAAAGGCCATAATCAGTGACCTCGAGAGTAAACTGAAATAGTCTGAGGACTCTCACACCAGCATAGCTGCAAAGGCTGTAGAGTAGGAGACCCGCATTGAGGGTTTGACTGCTCTCTTACAAGATTCTGAGAGGGATGTCCGTCAGGCCAAAGATGGCTAGGGATCGAGAGGAACCGCCGTATTAGGATCGAGGATAATTTCAATGCGAGCCTCGAGAGCTTGGTGAAAAGAGCGTAATCAATGCCTTAGAGTGGGCATGCCTCAAGGTTGAGGTAAAGAGAGAGAGAGAAAATGAGAAGTTGATGAAAGAGGCCCTTGAGGTGGCCACGTCCATATATCTGGCCTCAGACGCTTTTGAGGTTATGAGGGCCGATTGCTTTTGGGAAGGGTTCAATGAATTTTAGGACCTGGTGGCTAGGCGATTCCTCAACATTGACTTCTCTTCCATAAAACCCGATGAAGGGGGTGTGGGGCTGAGGAAGACCAAGACGAGGTCGGCCAAGGAGAGGACATAACGACCGAGGGGGAGGTCGAAGAGCTGGTGGTGGCTGATGGGGCCATCGAGGGGGTAGTGCCGTCTGAAATTAGAGAGGCCAACCAGGGGGATTTAGTATCGGGAGAGGTGGCCTCGGGGGATGGCAACCTGAGGAGTAGTTGTATTTTTATCTTTTTCTTTTTTTGTTAAACTGTTGTAATCTTTTGGTTCATGTATGAAATTCTCTCTTTTTGTGTCTCTTGTTTATGATGTTTCTGTTGAAATCTTTCTAAGCGTTGATGTGCGACGTGGTGCTTTCTTCTTGTGTTTCATACGCGTAATTAGGTAGGCCAAAGTAGGTAACCTAAAATTTTTCTAAGTATGACCGCGTCTCAGGGTAATTGATTGTTACCTGAGTAAGGGAGGATGACGCAGAATATTTTAAGTATAGGGACCCCTCAGAGTTAGCACTTCAATGATGGATATAGGCAGTTTAATCAACTAAGGCCACCAAAAAATTTCTAAGTGTAGGATCACCTCGATGATATTGTGAGGACCTGCCAGGTCGCTCACGATTTCTAAAAAATAAGGGTTCTCGATTACATTCTTTTGGACTTGAGCTTTTCTTTATTAAGGACGTCGGGCACCCTTAGATACTTGCCCAGACTTCAGTCATGTGTGAGGGGGTGTAGCTTATAATTACTTGGGAAGGGAGGGTTGACTCAAGTTGCGATGCACTTTCTTTAACATGGTTCGGGCTCTTTTTGTTGACTCATGAGATCCTCATTTGCCTTACATTTCTTCAACCAAGAAGTCGCTTGATTTTGTGACTCGGGATAATCCTCGTGACCAAAGGGTTAACCTTATAACCCGGGGGCTAGTCTTATAGCCTGATACAAAAGGATGGGCTAGTCTTATGGCCTGGGGTCAGTCTTGTGACTTGAGGATTAAGCTTGTAACTCAGGGCTAGTCTTATAGCCTGATCTAGAAGGATGAGTCAGTCTTGTGGCCTAGGGTCAGTCTTGTGACCTGAGGGTTAATCTTGTAACCCTTGGCTAGTCTTGTAGCTTGAGCGCGGTGACTTGAAATGTTGTCAAACCTACATAACTTAGAGCATTTCATCAGTTAGAGTTAGAACATCAATTTTATTGATAGTATTTTCTTAGATGTTCTACATTTTATAATCGTGACAGGGGCTCCCCCGCATTATTTCAAGATGGTAAGTCTTGGGCCTATTACAGTGTGTCACCCGGTAGGGGCGCTTTCTAGCTCGGTCTCAGCTTTCCTTCTATTGGATCTTGAGTGGATAAACTCACTATCCTGAGCACTAGATCCCCGATAGAAAATCTCCTTGCCTTGACCCGAGAATTGTAATACTTGGCCATTTTTTGCTTGTAAGCGACTGCTTGAAGTGTGGCTTCGTTTATCTTCTCTTCTAATAGATCGAGATTATTTATGAGGCTTTCCTCATTCTTCTTTGAGTCAAAGTTTTCTGTTCTGTAGGTGGCCATTCCAATCTAGATAAGTACTACTGCCCCAGTTCCAAAAGCTAGTGAAAATGGCATTTCACCCATGGGGGTCCTCATCGTGGTGCGGTATGCCCATAGGACACTTGACAATTCCTTGGGCTAAAGGCCTTTTGAGATGTCGAGCCACTTTTTGATTATGCCCAAGAGGGTTCTGTTAGTGGCTTCCACTTAGCAGTTGGCTTGGGGGTAAGCATGGAAAGAGAAGTGATTCTTGATACTGAACTCTACGCAGAATTTTTGGTATCGGGCGTTGTCGAACTATTTATCATTGTTAGTAATAATAACCCAAGGAATGCCAAATAGGCACACAATGGACTTTCAGGTGAAGTCTCAGATGTTCTTCTCGATGATCTTTGCCAAGGGTTCAGCTTCTACCCACTTGGTGAAGTAATCGATGGCCACTACTAAGAACCTTATTTGTCCTTTCCCCATAGGGAGGGCCTAACTCTGTCGATCCCCCACTATACAAAGGGCCAGGGCCTTGCTATCGGGACTAGTTCTTTTGCGGGCTTGATGGGGACGTTGGCAAACCTCTAGCACTTATCACACCTTTGAGCGAGGATAGTGACATCTATTAGCATAGAGGGCCAATAGTACCAGACTCTAATTGCTTTATGGTTCATTGTCCTTCCTCCTGAGTGGCTTCCACATATCCCTTCATGTATCTCTTGGAGTACATAGTTGGTTTTTTTCCTCGAATAAACATCTAAGCAGGGGGAGAGTGAAGCTTCTCTTGTAAATAATGTCACCAAGAAATAGATACCGACTAGCTCATGTTTTTACTTTTCTCGCTTCTTCCTTGTCCCTGAGCAACTCGTCACTCCTCAAATATCTTATGAACTAACTGGTCCATTCGGGCTTAGGACTTGCTATGTTGACTTCCCTATCTCCCTCTATTTTGATACTTGGCTTTGGAAGGTGCTCGATGAGGATCCCGGGGGCTAGGTTTTCAGTGGCAGAAAACATAAGTTTGGCTAACCTATCAGCTTCTTCATTATCCCCTTGTGGGATCCACTATTTACTGAAAATGCTCGAATTGGGACTTCTCTTTCTCAACTATGATGAGGCACTGTTTCATTCAGCCATCCTTCACCCCATACTCCCCTTGTACTTGTCCAACCACCAGCTGGGAGTCACTATTGACCTTTACCCTTCTGGCCCTAGTGCGCGGGTGAGGTGTAACTCTGTGATCGTTGACTCGTACTTAGCATCATTGTTGGTTGCCTTAAACCCAAACCTTATGGCATACTCGAGTTTACTTTTTTCTTGCGTGATCAAGACGACTCCTCCCTCAGCTGCACTATTGGTGGAGGAACCATCCACATGTATGACCCACTCTACCTGGTTTGCTTCTTGTTGCTCGTCTTGCATTTTGGTCTCAGTGTCCGGGGCATAAGTTTACTCGATGATGAAATCCTTAACAACTTAGCCCTTGATAGCTCCCTGAGGGTGGTATTCGATGTCAAATTTGCTTAACTCTACTGACCACTTGACTAGTCTTCCCAAGGTCTTGGGCTTGAGCAGTATGGTTCTGAGCAACTGATCTGTTAGGACCTGGATGATGTAGGCCTGAAAATAGGCCTTAGTCATTGAGCAGTGGCGACCAGTGCGAACGCCATCTTCTCCTCCCTCTAGTACCTTTCCTCTACCCCCTAAAAGCTTTACTAGTGTAGTACACTGGCATTTATACCCCAGCTTCTTCTCTCACCGACACTGAGCTTACCACCGTCTTTGATACCAATATGTATACATAAAGCACCTCTCCTTTCTTTGGTTGATTGATCAGTGGCAGGTGGCCAAGGTAGTCCTTAAGCTCCTAGAATGTCCTATCGCACTCTTCATCCTAATAAAAGCTTTCTTTAGCAGGCAGAAAAAGAGGCAGCACTTATTTGTGGCCTGAGAGATGAATCTTCTTAACGTGGTGACCCTTCAGGCCAGACGTTGCACCTCTTTTATGCTTCTGGGAGTTTGCATGTCGAGTATGGCCTTCACCTTCTCGAGATTGGCCTCTATATCCTGTTGAGACACCATAAACTTGAGGAACTTCTCGGATGACACCTCGAAGGCACTTTTGCTAAGGTTGAGCTTCATCTTGTGCTTCCTCAAGGTTTGGAAGGTCTCGCTCAAATCAGAGGTGCTGCTCGGCTTGAAAACTCTTCACCAACATGTCATCTACATACACCTCAACATTCCTCCCAATTTGGCCTTTAAACATCTTGTTGATGAGCCTCTGGTAAGTGGGCCTTGTATTCTTCAGTTTGAAGGGAATGACCTTGTAATAGTAGAGTCCTCGGTTGATGATAAAGGTAATTTTCTCCTGGTTGGGCTTGTGCATCTTTATTTGGTTATACCCCGAGAAGGCATCCATGAAGCTAAGGGTTTGGTGGTCATCCGTTTAGTCTACCAGGGTGTTGATCCTTGAGAGTGGGAAGCTGTCCTTTGGGCATGCTTTGTTAAGGTTGGTGAAGTCAACATACATACGCCATTTTTCACTCAATTTCCGCACCATTACCACATTTGCCAACTAGTCGAGGTAGTGGACTTCCCTTACAAAACTAGCTACAAACAATTTCTCTACCTTTTCTGCAATCGCCTGATTTCACTCTAAAGCAAAATTTCTCTTTTTCTGATTGACGGGCCTCGAAGCCTGGTCTACATTCAGCCTGTGCACAGCCATTCGGGGATCTATTCCTGGCATGTCTTTATACATCTAAGCGAACACGTCTAGATTTTTTACAAAGAAGTCTCGCAACCAAACTTTGAATTCTCCCGACAGGTCTAATCCTACCTGGGTGACTCCATCAGGTGTCTTGAGATTGAGTATAATGTCTTCCAGCTCTCCTCCTGGTTCCACTACTACTTGGGTCCTCTCATCTTGGACCTCTAAGCTATCGATCGACATGCTTTCTTTCTGGATCGGCTCTCCCTTGAGCGAGGCCATATAGCATTTCATGGCTGCCACTTGATCTCCCCTAACCTCTCTGACTCCCCCTTAGTTGGGAAACGCATCAATAGATGATATGTTGATGTGGCTACCCTTAACTGATTTAGTGTTGACCTTCTGAGTATTACATTATAGGTTGAGGGATAATCGACCATTAAGAAGTCTATCACCCGAGTTATCTGCCCATCTCCTATACCTGCTGTGATTGACAAACTGATCGTTCCTAGTGGGAGTAACCGATCACCCGTGAACCCCACCAATGGCGTTTGGATGGGCCTGAGTTTATCTTGCTCGACACCCATTTAATTAAAGGCGAGGAGGTAAAGGATGTTCGATGAGCTCCTATTGTCAATGAGGATATGGTGCATGAGGTATTTTAAAATTACTAACATCACTACCAAGGGTCATCGTGTGGTTAACTCACCCCCCGAGCATCTTTTACGGAGAAGGTGATGGGAGGGTGCTCTAACTTGAGATGCTTCGCCAGCCTCTCTGTCATCATCATTCATTGGTCTCTCCCTGCTCAGATCTGCCTCACATGTGATCTCCTTGCTGAGTTGGATTCTCCTCCCTCGGCGAACCCTTTAGCTATTACCCTTATCTCCTCAATTGGCCCTTTAGGCCTTCTTTCATCTTGAGCAGGAGGGTCTCAACGGGTGCTCCCACGTCTGCTCTGCTGCCGTCTTATGATAAATCTCTACAGCCACCCTCACTAGATAAGGGCTTTTATCTACTCCTTCAAGTCAATGTAGTCGTTGGTGTCATGACCGTGGTCCAGGTGAAAATGACAGTATTTGTCACGGTTTCTCTTCTCCAGCGGGGCGCGGATCCTCTTGGGCCATTTGATGCTCAGGTCATCCCTGATATAGAGCAACACTTATTCCATAGGTGCATTAAGAGGGGTATAGTTTTGAAACCTACTTGGGGGGAGGTTGACCCGTGGCTTGATCCTGCGGTTGCCATCACCTTCTTTCACTTGGCTGCCTTTATCTTCCCGCAGTATCCACTGTTGTTCCCTGTTTCTCTTGTCGAACTATGAATTAGGCCCTACATCTTGTTCTTGCCTAACACTAAGGGTATCCTCAGAGTTCATGTGTTGTTGCACCTTCACCATGAGGTCGGCCATACGAGATGGGGGATTCTTAGAGAGAGAGAACAAGAATTTGGAGGGCATCAACCTTTCCATCAGAGCAGCCACAATCATCTTCTCCTCAGCATCATATACTTGCAACATTTCTCTGTTAAACCTAGACATACAATCTCGTAGGGATTCTCCCTTGTTTTGCTTAATATTCAGAAGATAAGTGGCCGACTTTTGGTGCTTTTAACTGCTAATGAAATAGCCGACAAACTTCTGACTTAGTTCTGTAAAGTTTGATATGTTCCTGGGTTTCAACTGGCTGAACCAAACCCTGGCAGACCCCTTGATTGTAGTTAGGAAAGCCCAACACATAATTTTATTAAGGGTCACCTGGAGGTACATGTGCATCTTGTAGGCCTCAAAGTGATCTAGGGGGTCTTTGTCGCCATCGAACATCTCCATTTACTGTGACTTAAACTTGTCAGGGAGGGGTCAAGCCATTACCTCCAAGGTGAAGGGGTGGTCCATTCTCTAGATTAGCTTATCGACGGTGGTCGGGGCTCTTCCTTTCAAGGCTTCCCTCATTGTCACCATCTTCCTTCTCACATCCTCCATCCTTTCCTCCCAAGAGCCTAGGATGTGAATCTTTTCTTCATGGTGACTTGCCACTCGAAACTGGGAGGTCGTGATACTTACAGCTTTGTCTTTACAACCCTGGTCATGGCTTCAGGTTGGAGGGGCGTGAAATCCTGATTATCCTGCATCACCATTGCCTGGTGCACCCCTCCGCCCCCTCAGTTCTTGTATAATCTCCCAGTTTTGCTCCATCAATAACTTTACATTCATCGTTAGCTCTTAAATCCTCAGCTTAAGCCCATCCACCCTTAGGGTTTCAAGGCATGCTCTATTAAAGATAGAGGCTTCTAGTCCATTAACTCCAACACCCTGGTTCTGTTGAACTGCTATTAACCTAGTTTCAACCATGCAGACCTTAGGTTTTGTTGGAAATGAAGTTTTCCACAAATAACACCAACTGATGGTGTATCAATTGAGCTGACTCCTTTACGCTGATCAGATGGTCCTGCGGTCATCCCAGGTATTTAATGGCGCCATTTTTGCACATGGATCAACAAAATGACAAGAAGCTAGGCACTGGTAGGGTGCCAGCTTCTAGCTCTCCGATGAGTAAGTTAGTAAATAAGGGGATTCTAGAGGCTAAGCTCTCCTTTTTTCTCTTTAGGGTTTATAATATCGTATACATGGATGATGGATTAGTGCACATATATATAGGCTCGAGTAGTGACATATCTGAATGGATCTCGCATGTCGCTTTTCTCCCACGTTCTTGCATGTTGCTTTCTCCCACGTTCTCACATATCACTGTCACACATGTTCTTGGCTGCATTTCCCCCTACTGTCTCTATCCTTCTCTTAGAATTGGCAGGTTTACTATAGAAAATATTCTATTCAAAAAATGGTCTCTGGATCATGCTTTTCCTTAAGTTGAATAGTCGGGGTTATCACATTCCATAAGTCAGGAAGTCTCTGAGTCCCTAGGGGCCTCGGGGTTCCTAGTGGTCTTTGGGTGTCGGGTGCTTTGAGTGACAGTCGGGGTTACTAGCGGGATGCTCGGGATTGAGTACTGAGGGACGATTCTACCTTTAGGTCGAGGGCCTAGGCATCCGGTGAGTAGGGGGCCCAGGGCCAGCCCCCTTGGAACTCTCTGGGTCAGTCCATCTAGGGTCAGGGTTGTGCTAGTTAATCAGGATCGGCTAGTAGGACCCTTAGTATAGTTTTCCCCATCAGTAATCATACGAAAGTTTTTGTTAAATTTTGGATCTAGTTAAACTCTTTTAATTAATAAAATTGAACCCTTGATTAGAATTGAATCCCGTAATTGTTAAGAACCTTATTGTCAGCACCCAAATTTTGACTTGGGTCATTTGATAGCATAAGGATGGCATAACAACATTTAAGCATCAAGACTCTAAGCACCCATGGTTTAGGAAAAGCAGACCTCGACTCTAGGAGGTTTGGCATCCCCAAAGAGGTCTTTCCGAATGTTCCAGTCGCGAATGAACCAATCAAAGCACCTAATTACAAGCCCAAATGTATTATTTTAGGACAAACCCTAATCTCTCCCAAAAGCATCAACAAGACTTTGAGGGTCCACATTTTAGAACCCCACCCATATCAATAGCAAGTTCTCCACCCCCTATAAGCCTTTCGTCAGCAAAGCATCATAGGTGAAAAAATTACCATTTTGCCATATTGCTTTCAAAGGCCCAGAACTCACTATTTGTCATTCAGATCACTGAATTTCTCTCGTCTACATAAGCCTTCCTATCATGAAGTATCACAAACAAAGAATCCCAATTTTCACATTTTTCGACCTGCAGGCAAAAAATTACCAAATTTACCCTTTTCACCTCAGCCATTTGCCCCTGAACCCTCTAAAGGCTCCCGAAGCTTCTCTTGTCATCAGAATGGTGTAATTTCAGATCCCATGCATCCCTAAGTCTCCCAATTCTAAGGAACTCAACATAAAACAAACATTGCTCGAGACTAGCAATAGCCAACCACTCAACTTAGGTCAACCCTAACTTGAAAATGACACTTGAGAAAGCTCTCAAAGATTCACCCAATCTCCGAATCCAGAAAGATCAATCGTTGTATTTTTTACCTCGACCTTAGCTCCAAATCCTCAAGTCTGAGAAGGGAATTTCAAAATCTCGAACCCTTGTAAAATCTCAAATCTTCCCCGAGAGGCCAAAAGATTGTCGTAACTACGTTTCACTCGTAGCGAGACAACATGCTCCCCTAATGTCCGAATTAGGATCAATCAGTGCCTATCTCTTTAGAATTGAGAGGCCTTTAAAAAATTGTCTAAGGGACATGAACTTTTGTGGAACTTATTTGATCAGATTCCCTTAATTACTCTGAAAGAAACAACAAATCAGTGCCAAAAATTAGGTGTTTAGCCGACTCTTCGGAACTCACCCGAACTCAGAAATCTAGTTAGTCAGTAGCCATATCCTTGTAATTTCCACACCTTCGAAGTATCAAATTTCATTAGGTTATGAGAACTCCATGTTTCTTACCATCATCTTCCGCTCGAATCAAAACGGGGCACTTTTGTTTGTTTTTGACACATGAAATTCTCTCAAAGATCCTGTCAAACTTAAAATGGGGTAAGGTTAGCCTCATTTGTTCAGTCTTTGCCCTACATTCGAAAGACTATTTCACAAACTTGTGCATTTGAGGAAGTCCGATAGCTCAATTCCCCCTACCTTCAAGTAACTACAGAAACCCAATTCTGACAAATGACCCCACTTCATAAATCCTCTGACGATTGCCCAACAATCCAATGATCAATTTGTCAGTTTCTATAGTCTTGATATTCCCCAAGCTTCAATTTTCCCAAGTTTGGTCCACATCGGAAATCTATAAAAAAAACCAGCAACAGTCATTGTCCAGAATTCCCCAATCGCTTAAACACGATTTTTGGCACAGTTTTTAGCTCGAGTATCATAATTCAGTGTGGTTAGAGGCTATGGTTCATTTGAACCAAGGGCCATCTTTCACCAAACAATTTCTAAGATTAATTCTAACTCCTTACCCTTCTGAAATGCATTTGTGAGCGTTCTAGGATAGAAAAACCCCAATTTTCCCCCTTGCCCTTATCATAATTTAGTTCCGACTGGTTCGTTGCGATCGGATTGTCTGAGACTTCAAAATCAGACACTGAGTTCACCTTATTCTGAGCTCGAGAGCCAAGGAAAAGGGTCACACAGTAAAAGTACAAAAAAAAGCAAAAGCAATCATTACACTTCAATGAGTTAAAACCTTAAGTCACCTAACCCATTAATGGAATTAAAGGTATTTACACCTTAAGAAAAATTCCCAACCCTTGGATGAGCATCTTCTCTAGTGCACCCTCACCCTCACCCTTAGATTTAGGAGCTGAATTTCACATCCCTAAGGTCCCACTCATGTCCCTCCAAACAGTACCTTGATGCCCCACCCTTGTTATTTGCAACTAACCTACACCTATCAAATGACATCTAAACCTACCCCTTTGTCCACCTCACCAATCCATGTAAAC
>JAOXJP010282404.1:0-19392 GCA_025762735.1 Platanus orientalis | reverse complement strand
TAATATAAATACACATAAAATAAATGTGATAATGCTCATTTTGATTATGATAATTATGCAATTTTAAGCAATTATCATGGTGACCATAACCCTTGCAATTGAAACACTAATCTCTCTTAGGCTTAGATACTGAACCCTCTAAACTTCAGGATCTTGATGCTGAAATCTGAGATTGGGACCTGTTAAGCTGTCTGTTAGAAGACGGATGATCAGTCATTACACTTCTAGAAGCACTCTCCATTATAGGTTTCTTGGTGTAAAGTGTCCGCACGTTCTCTTCGATCTGGTACGCGACCTTAATAGCATCATTCACAGAAGTGTAATAATGATAGTCCTTACAAAATATGCGGCTGTAATCCCTACCTATACAAGGAAACAAGAATCTCATCATTCCATTTTATGCCAGCTCGGGTAACCAGGTGCTGCAACTTGCTACTGTAAGCTTCCATGATCATAGTTCCCTGTCTAAGCTAAGTCAACTGAATATGAGCCATTTGTTTGTAATCTTGAGGTTTGAATCTCTTATTCATAGCAGCATTCATTTTATGCCATGATACATAGTACCCAGGTCGGCTCTAACATAGCTCTCCTTGCATTGCTGCCAACACATAAGAGTTGTTACATTTAATTTAACTTCAGCAAATTAAAGCCTGTGGTTCTCTAACATCTCATACCATCGGAAATACGCCTTTATGCTATGCACCCAATCTAAATATGCATTCGGATCCTTATTACCACAAAAATCTAAGACATCCAATTTGGCAAACCTACCAGCCTGTTGAAGTGTTGGATGTATCTGCATCATAAATCTTCAACCAGTCTCTCTCTTTAGTGACGTCTCTCCAGACTGCTTGATGAGAGATGTCTCATGAACTAAAGTCTCCACATGATGATATGGCTATGAAGATTTCCCATCTTAGACAAGTTATTTTCCTTTCTTTAAACCTTGAATGTTTGAGTGGAGGCTTTCAACTATACCTGATGTAGGATATTGAGAAAAACAATATTCCTAGACTTAATCAATTAAAACAAGCCACAAACAATGAGTAAAGAATGATCCTTGAAATTTAAAGAATACTGAAAATTTGAAATAAAGTAATCAAGAAACCAAATCTTTAAAAAAAATCAACCAAGAATCAAATAAACTAATTCAAAAAGGATGAAATTATTAAAGAAAAGAAAAAATTCAAGAAGAATTGAAGAAGGGGTGAAGGAATTAGAAGAATACTCAAAATCTATCCAAAATTCAAGAAAATGGGGTGGGTTTTCAAATTTAAAACCCTAAAAAAATAAGAACACCAAGGGACATGTAACTGCCCCCCTATTTAAGTAGTAGATTATGTTTTTTCTAAAAGAAAAAGGGTATTGGGATGTACGATTGGTATGGGATGGGTTTAGGGTTCAAGAGTGATGGATATAAAAAAAACCCTAGATTTTAGGGTTAGAAATTAGGGCTTTTTATATAGAAGGGTGTGTTAGGTGATGGGAATGTTAAACTTAAAAGAAATTAGGTTTCTATGAAGTTTGGAAGAAATAATTAAAAAAAAGTGTTGCTAGAAAATTTTTCTGAGCACAAAAAAGTATCAAAAGAACATGAAGAACAAGGAAAAAATGATGGAAAAGGTGATGGGTGATGTGTAGGAACGAAGAAAGTTAATAAAGAATGTAGAAATAGAAGATTAAACTGGGAGGGAACAAGTTTTCTACAGAAAAATTAAAGAAGAAACAAGAAAGTGAAAAAAGAAGATGTAAGATTACAGAAGAGAAAAAGAAATAAAGATTAAGAGAGAAGAAATGAAGAACTCATCTTGAGTGAGAGGTATGGAGAAATAAGCAGCCAAACCGTGACTTCAAACAACTTCAATTCATTAACTTTCTCAACTAGTCGTACAAGAGGCCTTTAAGGCTAATTATAAAAACTAAATTTTGACAAAAAAAAAAAAAAAAACTATATGGATAGCCTTAAAAAACAAAAATAAATATCAAAATAAATTGAAAAAATCTCAAAACACTTCTAATAAATCCTAGACTCCTTACCAACTTCTTATTTGGTTCTAATGGCTTTATTACATCAAAAAATACCAATTAAAGCTTTTAAAATAAAAATATAACAGAAAAATAAGGCACTAATGAGTTGGACAGCAAGTAGGCTCCTTCATAAGTCTTTTATAATTCGGCTTAGGCTTCCAAAGAGGCTAGGTCCTCTTTAACCATTGCATTGCCACCGCATCATATCCACTAGTTGTTGAACCAAAACCTCAAGCCTATCCATATGGGAAGTCAAATCTATCCTGGTAGACTCCAATTCACAAGCCTGTTTTTTTACCTTAGTTGACAAATCATTGTTAATGACCTCTACCATGGTGTTTAAGATTTGCTCAAATAATTAGGGTTATATAAAACCCCTTCAAAATACTCCAAAAAATTTTAGGATTACCCTAAAATTATGGAAAGGATCCCAAAAGGATTTATGTCACCCTAATAGAATTGAAAGATCTCCTTGCACAAATCTAGGCCTTTCGGGAAAACCCCAAAATTTTAGGGTCTCAAAATATTCTCTTTTTATTTTCAAGTGGCTAAGGTTTGGCTCTGATACCAAATCTGATATAGGATCCTAATGGGATTAGGCTCCTACAATAATTAATTAATGAACAAAAGCCTAAAATAAAAGTTTATACAAGAAATGAATCTTGAAATCCAAGAATGTTGAAAATTAAAGATAACAATTCAAGAATGCAAACTTTCTCAAGAAATCATGCAAGAATTAAACGAATTCCAATTAAGATTGCTTTAATAACAAAAGATGAGTAAATAATTAAAATAAATTAAAAAGAAATTAAAGAAATAGCAAGAAGAATTCAAGAATGCCGAAAATCTCCAAATTTTGGGTTTTCGAATTTGAAACCCTAAAAAATAGTGGACACTAGGGAACACCTAGCTGCACCTGCTCTTTTATGTGGAAGAATGGTTCTATGAAATAAAATTAGAAGGAAATGGGGTTTAGAAAGGGACCACTGCAATGGTGGGTTTTCTTAGTTTTAGGGTTCTTGAAAATTGGGAAAAATTCAAGAAAAGGAGATTTTAAGGTTAAAAATTAGGGAAAGTGATATAAATGGGTTGGGTTGATGATGGAAGGCTTAGGTTTAAAACAAATTGAGTTTTGGGTGAAATGGATAAAAGTAATCATAGAAAAGAGGTTGCGGAAAATTTTCTGGTCCCAAGAAACCCAAAGAAAGTGTTCTCGAGGGTTCTTGAATTAGGATATTATAAGATAGATGTAAAGATTAGTGAAAACAGGATTTCATAGATCAAAGAATGGAGAAAGAAGAGTAGAAATCAAAAAACTAACAAGATTAAAGAAAAAAAAATTAGGAAAGAGGTAGGGCTGTGGGGATAGAAGAGGAGAAAAGAGAAGAAATGAAAAGAAATAGGAGAATACTCACCTTAACATGATGAATCTTGGAGAAGAAGCACACCAGCTGTGAGACTTCAATTTTCTTTAAAATTTCATTAATCAAAATTGTTGTATATATGTAGATGGTTGGTCATTATAAAGACCTAATTAATAAAATAACAAAATTGACTAAAATACCCATATCTAAAAAGCTGGACGGTCAAAACTAAAAACCCCATAAAAACTTAAAAAAAAAAAAAAAAAACATTTTAAACGCTTATAAAACTTCTCTAAAATTACTACTAACTCCCACTCTATGGCTCATAAAGGCTTTATTACATAAAATTCCCTCAATTAAACCCAAAAACATAAATAAAACTAACTCTAATTAAGTGGGCAACAAACTTTCTTCTTGAAATTCTCTTTGGACTTTGGTTTTGACTTCCAAAGAGGGTATGTCTTCTCAAGCCATTGTAATGTTACCGCATCACTTCAGCTTCACTATCTTTGGATCTCTGCGAGACTGCAACTCCAACCGATTTCCATGGGACAGTAACGCCCCATACTTCACAAACTACTATATTATTCCATTAAGTTTTCTCTGGTGGGTGCACCCAAGTTTCAAAATTTTGATTTTGATGGATATTTTGCCTTGGGATAATGATCCCCTATACTGCTTAGTATCATGGTTTGGGTTAGGTACAATAAAACTAGACACTAAGGTCTCTACAAACGTATCATAGTTAGGGTCAGGTACAATAGAACTAGATACTAAGGTCTCTACAAACGTATCATGATTAGGATCAGGTACAACAGAACTAGATACTAAGATCTCTACAGATGCACTCTCCTGAACTCTCTGAACCTCCTGGACAAGATCCTTAGACTCGACTCATCATCACTTGGAGCCTGGGTAGTATTAATAACCTCATTGACGTCAGTCTCATCATTACTAGGTATCTCCATCACAAGAGGGTTATATGACTCATCAATTCTTACTCCATCTAATGATTGATTTTCTTATGGCTCATCCTGATGCATAGTGTCTTCTATAACAAAAGAATGCTCTATCTAACTA
This sequence comes from Platanus orientalis, assembly GCA_025762735.1. Taxonomy (NCBI): domain Eukaryota; kingdom Viridiplantae; phylum Streptophyta; class Magnoliopsida; order Proteales; family Platanaceae; genus Platanus; species Platanus orientalis. Next base: position 14,920 of record JAOXJP010282404.1, on the reverse strand, counting down.
GGACACTACTCAGGGTCTACTATAGGGACACCCTTAGTCACATCCTTCTCTCTAACAGGAGTAGGGTCAGGCTTAGAAGTGCTAGAACCTGATATGGGTGACTGCCCACCAGTAAAGACTCCTAGTCTAAGATCCTCACACCTAGGATTTAGAAAACATAAAGGAGAAAGCCTCAAACTCCTCTCCAAGTCCTATGTTATCCTATAGATTTGCTCTAGGGTGACAATGTAATAAAGACGGAGTTCTTTTTGTATCTCAAATCTAAGTCCCTCTTTAAACCTAGTGATGGTTGTATTAGGACTCTCACAGACTTCACATCTCATCTTCAGATCGTCAAACCTCGTGATATAGTCCGCGATGCTAAATGATCCCTGACAGACTGCGTTGTACTACTCAAGAAGTCGAATTGGATAATGACATGGAATGTATTTCTCTCTGAGCCTACCTCGCATGTCTGCCCAACTAGTAACGGGTCTCTCATATCTCCAATAGATCTCTTGCTCAACTGACTCCTAGTAGAGTTGAGCTGACCCAACTAGTTTCATCTTAGTAAATTGAACTTGCCTATGGGGAGAGACATTGTACCAATCAAAGTACCAGTTCATCTCTCGCACCCAATCCAAGAAGTATCTTGGACCTAACCTTCCATAAAAAATGTACACTTCAACTCTCATGGATCCATGGCCTGAATGGTAATCCTAAGCATGATCTATGTGAACTCCTCTCCCCTCCTGAGAATCTCTCATGGTACAGGGAGCCAACTCTCTATGGACCTCTTGCATCTGCTCATGGATAGTCTTATTACTCGCCTCTATAGATATGATCAACCTATCCACTCTCCCTGCTAGGTCTCTAAAGGTTGGTTCTTGAGTGAGTGGGGAGCTAATCCTTTCTCTTAGGAACATCTTGTTAGGATTGTCAAATCCAGACTTAGTGGTCACACACCAAAGAACTAGGGACAATGAAGCTATAGGACTCTCTAAGAGAATGCCTAGACTCTTAAGTGTATGGAAAAATGCCTAAGACTCTAAATAAAAAATTTTAAAAAAAATTCTAAGTGCGGAAAATTACCTAAGTATGCTAAAAAATAAAAAAAAATAAAATAAAATATGCAATGCTATGAATAAAAAAATAAAATATGTAATGCTATGAATAAAAATATAAAATATGCAATGCTGTGAGATGCAAAATAAAATGCAAACTAACCTACCATGCATAGACTACACCTAAAATGCAACATACGGGTAATTAGAACCCTAAACCTGGCTCTGATACCAAATTTGATGCAACATGCATGTAAGATAGTGAGTGTGTGCACAAGAAATATGAATAAAATCACTAAAGTAATAAAGAAAAATAAACAAGATTCTTACTCACAAGACCACATGCTAATTTAGATGGTTCTTAAGTTAGGCCCAATATGCAATAGAGGAATTAAGGCTTACAAAATTAATAAATAATTAAAGACCTAATAAACATGTTTGGATTGTTAATAAGATACAAAAATTTAGTAATGAGACTAGTGCAAGTTAAGCCAGCTAGAAAAGTGTATAAATTAGGCCAAAATCAGGGAAATTGGCTAAATAATTCCAAGAATGGTCTGAGAGGTCTAAAGATGGGTTTAATAATATATTTAGACAACCAGAATATTGTATTGGTATTTTGTTTAGACTAGAAAATCGTAAACTCAAATTCAGGCTAAATGCCACAACATGCCAAAAATGCTTACTTTCAAAAATTTGAAAAGAGAACTAAAATTGAATAACTAGTACCTGAATCTGATGTAGAATAGCTCCTCAATGCGCTTTTAGTTGATTGTGATCAACCTTCCAGGTTAAGGAACCCAATTTTGGAGAATTCTAAAATTTCAATAATTCTCCCTTTCTCAGAAGCAGTGGCCAACCCCTAGAACAACCTTTTTTTTATTATATATATATTTTTCTAAGGTGGGCCCTACCCACTAGGATCGCTCAAGGGTTGTGAACCTCTTGGGAGCATCCAACCCCCAAAATACCTAGCCATTGGAGTTCAGGAGCTATTTTAGTGAGATGCCCCTTTTGAACCTATTTCACGCCTAGGCAAAGTTTGATGTGTAGCAACTTCTTCACAAACTCAGAAGATGATGTAATGATGGCATAGTTAGGATCATCTAGGAGTTCCTCACACCTAGGAACAATCGCCTCAACCAAAACTAGAAGGGAATGCTAATGATGCTCATTCTCGTACAATCACCAAAAAGATAGCCTTCACGCCTGATTGCTCATGATTAAGATGGGATTTGATTTTTGTGAACATTTTCTAAGAGAGATTACTACAGGTAGGATCGTCTGAGAGTGTGGAACACCTTAGAGAAGACCAATCGATCAAAGCTCTTATTGTTTGAGGCCAGTGAGCATTCTCGTGAAACCACCCAGCAGCATAGATTCACGCCTAACCAGAACTCTAGGATCAAGAACTCCTTCAAATCAGCAAAAAACAGTGTGGGTGGCTATAGGTAGTGTCATCCAGCAGTGATGAAGCTCCAAGAAGTGCTATCTTAGTCAATACTTCAAAACCCAAGAGGTAATAAACAATCTTTTACAGCAACTTCAGTTTCAACACAAATATATCAATGAAAAATTAAACAAACAAGAAGAAGAATGAGATGGGGAACCTTTAACTCAAGTGGAGGGAGTGGTCTCCACTCCCAACCTTAAATTAGGTGGGGGACTAATCCCATTCCAGGGTTTTAGGTCTCCATTATGCAAGCACAAATAAGAAGAAGAAGAGTCAGACGTTAGCTTCAAAATTCAACTAAAAAATTTGTAAGTCCTAAAAACCTGTTGTGTGGATTTTTATAGACCCCTCCCATGACTAGGGATGATACAAAATAATAGGCACTACCTGAAATACCCTTATTCCCCTTACAAAATGACCAAATAACCCCCCTCTAAACATAAAGACAAATAAGACCAAAATAAGCCACTATACACCAAAATACCCTCAAGCTAATGTGTCCCCCTCCAACAAGAAACACTAAACAATGTAAAAGAAAGAAGAACAACTAGACTAAACATATACTAATACTCCAAATAGATCAAGGCCCCTTTCCTGGTCATGATGTCTGCATCAATATACACTCAATCAGCTGATGAGAAGATATGTTTTTTTGTCATGAAAAATCTTTAGATTCCTTTCTTCCCAAATAAACCAAATAATAACGATAGACAGGTATCTCCAAATCAACTTTCCCCTTTTTGTAAAAGGGGCAACTAACCATAGACTTAAGAAGTCAACCATCTCCATAGGGAACACTAAAGATACACCAAAAATGTTAATAAAATACCACCATACTTTCATCACATAAGGACAATAAATAAAATGTGATTTACCGATTCACCATACTTCCATACACACATCTTGGCGTGTCCATCATTATCACTGGATATGTGTGCACTCATTAGAGTAATTGGATGCAAATTACAAGCAGAAGTGTCCATCGCAGTCATTGGACAGTTGAGCACCCATTAGAGTGACTGGGTGTTGAATTACAAGCGGACATGTTCATCGAAGTCATTAGACACATGAGCATCCATCGGAGTCATTGGATGAGGATTACAAGTGAACACGTACATCGGACTCACTAGGTGCGGAACAGAGCAGAATAATCCGTTGTAGTGATTACTTGCAAGGCTATTGGAATCGCTGAACTTGTAAGTTGAATTTAAGTTTTGGTTGGATTCTTTTAATAAGTTATATGCGTTAAAAAAAATCAACACAACTCGAGGAAGAGCTTTCTGAGAGTGGAGTAGGGACTCGAGGGTCGCCGAACCACTATATTGTTCTTGTAATCATTTAGAACAATAGAATATTAAAGTGGGCAAAGAAAAGAAAGAAGAACGATCTGACCTGGGGTGACATGCCAATTGAAGGTAGAAACTGAAGTCCCTCCATTTTTTCCATGACTTCCAACTGCTGCAAATGAATCACCTCCTAGTCATATCAATAACACCTAACAGAGCTCACTCGTGATTTGAATCGTACACCAATTGGACTTGATGAAGCACTCAAATGACACTCCCCTAGGCTGTCTTGAGGAATCATCTGGAGTCCCTGTCAGTTTCCATAGAATAGAAAAGCAAAGGCATTCCTATTGAGCTACGCAGCCACTAGGACCTCATCAGTGCATAACACAATCAAAACCCATTATTCTCTCTATTGTATCGATTGGCTTGTTCAATTTTTCCAAGTTACTGTGGTAGACTAGCCTCCTCAAACTCATGACTCTTTCGTCTTCCTCTTCCTAATTTGGACTGTCTGTCCAAAATTTGCCATGAACAAGAGTAAGAGACCTAAATCCTTCAATTAACATTGGACTAATATCCTTCCTACAGATTTCTTCTGCATAACCCAAAACTTGTTCATGGTTTTTTTCCTTCTTGATGAGTAATGATAATTTGGGTACCTTCTATTTGTTTAAGATTCACTCCTTGCTATTGTCCCCCTCAAATCAAGCACTATTGAACACAATAAAGAACATTTTTCTCTCATCAAGAAAACTTGGGTGACTTCTTGTTAAGTACCCATTATTGTGCTCTTCCAACACTTTATCGGGACTTCAACTAAAAATTTCTTCAATTATACCTCTCTTTGAAGACTCGTAGCGGCTATTAGAGATTCTTTCAAACCCTTTCTCAAGTCTCTAGTCATCATTCCTTTTTTCTTGTTCAATTTCATCTTTGTCCTTGACATAAGGGTTTATCTGAGTTCCCCTCATTTAAACAATGCAACATTAAATTATAGTTGACTGGCCCTTTGATTAGATTGTCTTTTGCTCGAGTCAAGGCTCTCTCCAATTTATGAAGATTTGTGTTAAATTCCTTACAAATCCCTTCTTCCCTCACAAACCGATTTACCCCAGCCTCCTTTTCATAGTCTCCTCTCATGTCCTTTAATTGACAAAAAAACTTTATTACCCATTCTTTCATTGAGCTAGGCTATTGGATCTCAACCTTCGTGTGTCCCTCAGAACATTCTTGCTTTTTAAATTTTAAAACTCTACCTTTTCAATCGACATGTTTCAATCCTTATAATTAGCATGAACACAATCAGCATCTCTCCTTTAAACAATCAACCCCCCCTTCTCACAGAACCCTCATGTTCTAGGACTGCAAAGAGGTCTAAGGCCTCCTTTTCATGTCCTACAAAAAGCACACTGAGGAACCAGCTAACTGCTTTGATCAGTTACAACAGTCTAAAACTAAGACCAAAGCCCTCAAAAGATCAAACCTCCTTCCTAACTTCACAATCTTGCCGATAGTTGACTAGAAGGATTTTTTAGAGGGGCTTCAACAGTCCTCTCCTAAAAATTTCATCTTATTTTCCATTCCCTGATGTGGACATTGTAAAGAGGCTTTTTTATGTGCCATATAAGAGAGTGAGATACAAGAAGTGTGTAATGTGTGGGTTAGTTAAGGTCTTTTAGGGGTTGGGGTAATCATGTAATAAAGTCTTTTGTGCCATGGGGTTTTATGGGTTTTTTTAGTTTAAAGGTATTTTTGTAATAAGGCATTGTTGCTAAGGGTATTTTAGTAATTTTAGTGAATCAACAAATCAAAGTAAGCTCTTATGGAGTGTTTGACAAAATTCTCTAGAAGACCTTAATTTTTGGCAATTTAGTGTTTAGAAAGTCAAATTTTTAGTAGTTTTAGGCCTAAGTAGCAAGTAGGCTAGTTAATTTAGGACTTTCTATTTTAGATCTTGCTATTTTCTTAGTGTTTTGAGCTTATATAAAGGGCTGCATGTTTTTGTACTTGGTAGACAATGAATCTATGAATTAAAGTTGGGTTTTGTTGGGTTTTATCCCTCCTTCTTCCTCCTTTCCCATGGTAACCATGTAGCTAGGGTTCAACCCTATGCTTCTTCTTCTCTCTTCCTTCTTCTAACACCTTATTCTTCTCTTCTTCTTCTATCTTTTCTAACTATTGTTCTTCTCCTCCTTCTATCTTCTATTTTCCTCCCTTATTCTCCTTATTCTAATTTCATTTATTATGCTATAGTAACACCATACATATTAGAAAATTCAAGTTGCTAGAAATAAAAGATTTTGCAGAAGAACATAACTTCATAGTTGGGTTTTCTAGGACAGCTTCTAATCCAAATCACACCAGTTAAGCAAAGGCAATTTGTGCTTGTTTTCTCAAGTTTTCTTCTTCCATCTATCCCCTTTTTTCTTCCTTATACTTTTCCTTTGATTCCCCTCTTCTTTGCTAGTTTATTGAAAAAGATTCCACACTGGATTTGCTAGAACCACCATTAAAGAACCTTACATTTTTTGAAATTCCATGATTTGACAAATCAAAACTTATCCAAATTTAACAAAATTTGAACCCTAGGATCCTCAAGTACGTGAGGACATATCTGAAAATTTTCATAATTTTCAAACAACCGACCGGAGGTATTTTGATAATTTCGGGATTATATTCAGAAATTTCAAAATTTCACTTTTGGGCTCTTTCTTTATCTTCTCTTCCCCTTTTCTTCCTTAATCTCTTCTAGATCCCTTTCATTAATCCTTTCCTTCAATTTGTGTATTTTTTGTTAGTTAAAAGTTTTCAAAGAATCAAATTTTGGACTATTTTAATTATATTCTTGCTTCAGCATTAATTAGGATTATTCTCATACATCCAGTTGAGATCCCTAGCATTGTGTTGCATCACTCCCAGAATATCATTGCACCCCCATTATATTCCACTTCTAATTCAAGCTTTCCCCCATTTATCTCAATCATCATCAAATGTTCCATGAACCACCCTCTCCATTCATCCATTCTCATTCCCCACCTCTCCCCTCTTCTAACCCCATTCCAAAGCACCTTCACCCAAAATCCCTGCCAACCCATTTGGATTTGTTTCCTTCATAAATTCTTAGATCTGAATTTGGTAACCCTGGAAAATCGTCATCCTCAACTGGAATCTTTGTCTTCTAATTAATTCTTTCACCCCTTCCAAAACTTCTTCCTTCAAATAATTAGGATTCTTTTACACCTCCCACCTCTAAAATTCTCAGACACTTCTACCAGTCTCTCTCTTTAATTGCTTTTCCTTAAAACCACCATGACTCTATCTTTGTCATCTTTCCTCTATAGGATTAGGAATTGGTTGCAGAAGCACTATCTATTTTTCATTGAACTTAATAAATGATCAGAGTTGTATACTGTTGCATTGCAACCACTTGCCCCATGCATAAGGGATTATCTTAAATGGGGGCCTTGAACGGCAATGACAAAACACCCTCCCATCTCTAAAATTCTCAGACACCTCTACCAATCTCCCCCTTTGATTGTTTTTCCTTAAAACCACTAAGACTCTATCTTCGTCATCTTTTATCCACACCATATTAATTGAGTCTCACAATCTGGCTGCCAACCTTAGTTTCACAAAACAATCCAATGTTGCAAGATTTAATCTTAATGCAATGCTGAAAACCCACTACGATGTTTGATTAACGAAACTACCAAGGGTGAGTTCATTTTGGATATAAAAGGTATTCTGCTCAATGCTGATAATCTTCCTCATCTGATATCTTTTCTTACTATGTGAATCCATCAAAACATAATGCCTCTAGGAAGTTCAACCCATATGCTAAATTAAAACTCCTAACCACAAAAAGAGCCTATTATCACAAAATTGACATAGTAAATTATTCAAATACTTATAGAATGACATGTTGAAACTTGAATTTGAAATTTTTTCACATTTGATTTTTCATTACAAAAAAAATGCTTTTAGTTTATGGGGCTTGTATATAAAATGGTTACCAATTTGACATTAAATAACAAACAATTATAATAGAACAAAGAAACTTTGAAAATTACTATGCCTTAGATGATGTGACCATAGTTACTAGAGTGAGAAGCGGGACATGAGGCTTAATAAATCCTTGGAAAGCGAGAAGCAAAAAATGATAATAAAGTAAATAACAAAAAGTTACAATCAATAATTTCAACTACAATACTGTAAAGTTAATAAATATACTATGTAAACTTAATAAAGTACTAAAAAGCCTAAAAATATACTATGTAAGTAACAAAGAATAATGACATATAAATCAATATGCAAACAATTTGTTATTAGCATGGCCAACCATACCTTAGATTTTACCATACATAAGTTTTTTTGCAGATAACTAACATCTTAGAGTTAGACTATAGAAGACCTTGTATAAAAACCATCAGATTTGAATCTTTTTTATTGGATTGGAATAAATAATATAAAGAAAAAATTCAACACTAAATCTTTTTTTCCTACAAACTCATTATTAAATCTCATAGATAATATTTTATTCAATGCCAACAGCATAAGATTGACATTAAATAAAAAAATATTTTTTTTGGATCACTTCCAAATCAATTCTCTAAACGTTTCTTCTCACTTCTTTAAAGGCTTCTACCCGCTTCATTGCGCTTCCCACTACTTCGGAAAGCATAATGGAATTAGCTTGCCACCTTGTACCAAGCTTCCCTACAACTATGGATGTGACTCAATGCACATCAGTTATAAGTCATCTTGATTATAGTTTAATAGAATCCCAATGTGTTTAGTTTAACCCTTGCTCATGTAAACAAGCCATCTAATGCGGTAGCATTAACTTGGCTTGAGAAAGTCCAACCATTGTGGAAGCCCAAGATCAAAAGCAAAGGATGCAAAAAGAAGACATAGTGCTATCCACTAAATTTTTCCTTTAATTTTCTGTTTTAAGAATTATTTAGTTGTTTTCTATATATTTAAGAAGGTTTTAGTAATGAGATTGATGTAATAAGGTTATATGAGCCATGGAAAGAGGTTAAAATTAATTTAGAATAGTTTAGGACTATTTTTATGATTTTGTAGGATTTTTTTAGAAAATTTCTGGGTTTTTTTAGATTAACTGTACAAGGGGTATTTTGGTCTAATTTTATCCAATTTCGAGTTTTTTTTATTATAAATAGGTCATAAGGACCTCATGTACGATCAAATTATTAAATAGAAGAAAATTTTTAAGTTGTGCAGCTCGTGGAGTGTCTCTCTCTCTCTTACATCACTCACGATTAATAGGTGAGAAATCTCTCTTCTCTCTCTCTCTTATTTCTTTTTTTCCCCCTCCTCCAATCGTGCAACCCTCTCTAACCTTTTATTTTTCTCTAAAAATTATTTCTCTTTGGATTCTACATCAAATTTGGTATCAGAATCAAAGGTTTTCTAATTAATTTCTATTAGTTGGGATCCTTTAATTAAAAGCCTAAATCCTTCGTGTGTACAAAAAGCAACGTCTTTATCTTTGGATTTATGGCTCTGTCAAAAGTCCCCAAATTAATTTAGAGCCTATTTCAAAGCTTCAAATTAATTTAGGGCCTACTTTAAACTCTTATCGGCAACTACATTTCCTTCTTGATTTATTTAGGGTAATTTCCAAAGGGTCTGGATCTTTGCAGAGGTCATTTCCATTATTTTGGGACTACCCTAAAATTATTAAGCAAACACTAAACACCATGATAAGGGTCAGTAATGATGATTTGATAGCTAAAGTTAAGAAACAAGCTCGTAAAATGGAATCCACCAAGACATACTTGAATTCTCGTATGGATAAGCTTGAGGCTTTGGTTCAACAACTAGTAGGTACAATAGAAAGCATCCGCTTAAACATTGAAGGTTTAAAGAAAGGTAAAGAACATGTTCATGATGGGGAATCTTTATAACTAGAGTCTTCATTTGATCATCATGAGGAACCTTCCAGTTATGAGACACCTCCTATCAGACAACATGGAGAAACTGGTCGTAGATCCTTGATGCAACCACACTCAACACATCAGGAAGCAAACAAATTTACCAGGTTGGATGTTCTAGACTTTTGTGGCAATAGGGATTTAGATTTATATTTGGATTGAGTGCATAACCTAAAAGCATATTTCAAGTTGTATGATACTTCAGATAACTGTAGACTTCAGTTTACAGAAGCCAACCTAAAATGGATAGCTCTTATGTGGTAGCAATAGTACAAAGAGAGCTATACTAAATCCAATTAGGGCATCTTGTCTACGTGGGAAGAATTAAACGCAATAATGAACAAGAGGTTCAAAACTAAGGATTTCAAATAAAGATCCCACATCCAGTTACATCAGTTGAAGTAAGGAATGTCATCTCTTAAGGAGTACACCAACAAGTTCTAGCACCTTGCTACTCAAGCGGGTATTAATTGGAATGATGAGATTCTCTTTTCATTATTCAGGTGAGGATTGCAACCTCAGATTTTCAGAAGGTTTAGCTACTACTATTATACTAGTGTGGATGATGCCATTAGAGTTGCCTACCAGATAAAAGAAGATCTACAATTGCACCAGATGAAGAAGTCTATTATGCAGACCAGGACTTCACCACCTAGATCAACTCATCAGACATCACCTCTTAAACACAAGAACTCAGAGGGTTCTATTCCAAAGTTTAAGAAAGATCAGTGTTTTTCCTGCAAAAGATATGGGCATCACAAATCCCAATGTCCTAACAAGTTTGTTGGCTTCTTTAGCCAACGGATGATGATGAGCTGAAAAAAGAAATCTACGAGCCTATTGAGGAAATGGTTAAGGAAGCTGAAGTGGAAGAAGCAAGGCAAATGGCAAGCAAGGGTATCATTGGAGTGGTTCGTCCTTTGTTACATTTACAGATGAAAAAGCCAATGAAGATCAAGCCAAGGAAGAAGCATACTACTTTCTCATGGCAACCTGCTCCACATGATGAACCCTGAATTCTTGGATCCCCACCCCAACTCAATGGGATTGAGTTTTCCAAGAGGAGTAGAATTGATGCAATAGCATTAACTTGACTTGAGAAAGTCCAACAATTTTGGAAGCCCAAGATCAAGAGCAAAGGATGCAAGAAGAAGACATAGTGTTGTCTATTAGATTTTCTTTTTAATTTTATGTTTTAAGAATTATTTAATTATTTTCTTTATATTTTAGAATGGTTTTAGTAATAGGATTGATGCACTAAGGCCATATGAGTCATAAAGAGATGTTAAAATTAATTTAGAATTGTTTAATGATTTTTTAGAATTTTTTTGGGTTTTTTTTTGGGTTAACCGTACAAGGGAGGGGTATTTTGGTCCAATTTCGAGTCTCTTATTATAAATAGGTCATAAAGACCTCAAGTATGATCAGATTATTGTATAAAAGAAGATTTTGAAGTTGTGTAGCTTGTGGAGTGTCTCTCCTACATCACTCATGGTTAAAATAGGTGAGAAATCTCTTTCCTCTCTCTCTCTCTTATTTCTTTTTTCTTTCTTCTAAATAGTTGGGATAAGGCTGTTTGTTGTTGTTGTTTTTCTTCTTCTCTTCCTTCCCCAATCGTGCAACCCCTTCTAACATTTTATTTTCTTCTAAAAATCCTTTCTCTCTGGATCCTACATCACCATCATTGTGAAAAAGGAAGAACAGAAAGAAGAATAAATTCTCCAAGGAATATGACAAAACCGACCCTCTGTTACTGCATCGGATACTCTTAAAACATGACCCACTTGAAAAAAAAATATATATATATATATATATATGATGGGAGGTCGGGGATGGAACCAAGACTTCTTGGAGATAAAGAAATAAAGACATAACCAACAACAAATTTTCGTCAATAAGAAATAATAGAGAAAAATGGTTTTCCATATAATATTATCACGTGCAGTAAGCATTCATTTTTGTTAGTATAAATTAAAGCACAAAAGATTACTCAATTGCTAATCTATAAATTGGTAAAAATAAATAAAAAAATTAGCAACTTGACAGCATTACAAAGACAATAAAAATAAATAATCACCTACGACTTTGATGCTACACCAAAACTATGTCCTGATTTAAGCTTCCTCCAGAAACTCTCTGTTTGTGTGGTCTCTTGGGGTTGAATCGCTTTATTGGATTATGATTTGTTGATGAATAATGTTTATTTCAAACAATAAATCATAAAGCATTCACCTTTTTCCTGCCAGACAGTGGCATTGTAATTCAAAATTCTTTGCCATCAAACATTAGAGAATTTTTCAGCTTGCAGCGCATCATGGACTACTCTAACAGAAAACAAAGATAATTTTTCTCAGATGACACCATCCTTTTTGCAGGGGCAGTTCCAACAATCCCAATCCTCTCCAGCCGAAATTGATCAAAGCATGAAAAGAGCACAGTGCAAGTAATGTTTTGATACCCTTCAAGCATATTAACAATCTCAGGGTAGAATTCTTTTCTTTCAGGAAGAGAGTAGATGATTAAATTTTGTATGCCACGAATCTTATATCTGTGAGAGAAGTGGGTTCTCTCATTGTAAAGTATGATCTTCCAATTTCCTCCATGAAACTAAACCCGTGCACGAGATATATGGCTCTGCTTTGTGTACTCACCAAGCATACAGAAGGATGCATTCTGAGATTTTAAGAAATTTCGAATCCAAACAAATTCAAAGTAAGAAATGATAAAAATCATAATTCCACCCTGGATAGAGCCCTTTATTTTGGGAAACACCTTTTTAGCAAAATAATCAAGGTGGGCATCATCTGCCTCAATGATTGATGTGGAATTGAAATGCTCAAAATTTAAAGTAACACTTTCGGAAGAACGCCTTTATATTCACATATCAACTTCACCTTCCCTCGGTAGTTAACACAAAGGTGATTGAACAATGTGTTCATGTCTGGGTTAACAAAACTGTCTAATGTGCATAATATCAGTTCCATGCTGCTTAGATCATATGCGGTTCAATTGTTCAACTACTGAATTAACATGCAATCTCTGCATGGCAATAACATTTGCATGATCAATAATTATCACCTATGTGGAAGAGAGAAAATCAACATCTTTTTCCTTCCCAACCTCAGCCTCCCCAATTTTAGTAATTAGTCCAAGTGGAGAAGCAACAATCATGTATGAAGAATAGAAATCACTGTACAACTTTGTGCTTCTTCTGGTAAACTTGATTGTTGTTCCCACAAAAAAGGGCTTGAAAGTCTGGAGGGCTGGAAGGCATGAGATTTTGAATTTGCATCATCATTAAGATTGTTTGCTAACTCGTTCTTGTCATCACTGTCTTTAACCTCCCCAGTTCCATACTCAACAAAGAAACGATCAATATGCTCCACATTAACTTTGTGTGATGAAGGGGTTAGCTGTATTAGCTTCTTTACAACTCGAAGAGCAATGCTTGCAATGGCAGTGAGATCAGCACCTTTGGACGAGTAAGCCCGTGATCAAGGAATCTATCACCATTACATATGTCTTCTTTGACAGCTTCCCGTCGCTTAGCAAATTTTGTATCATTCTTAGTTACAAGATCTCTGGTTCTGAAAACATGGTTCAGAGCATGCATGATGTATGCATCCACAGTACTCAAATCTTCTTTCAGGCCTTTGAGATATAAGGGGATTCTTGTTGCTTTGCATTATATCATGATAGCTGTTGCAAATTGAGAAAAATAGTCTCTGCTTAGATGAGTGAAAATCACTGCCTCCATTTGTCCTGTAGACATCCAACCAATGTGTATACAACTTTAGCTTAAGGCCATAACCAGAAATACTGTCTACCCGCTTTAAAAAGCACTGTCCTGTCTCTACCCATTCAGACATCGGCATGCCAACAGCAGCAGGCACTTCCCATTTAAACTTCCACTTCTTTTTTGTCAAATCACTAACTTCTACTTCTGATAATATATGTCCCAGGTGAACATTGAAAGAGCTCACACTTTCTGATGCATCAATGGGAATTTTCCTATTGATTTCCACATTATGCACTTTATCTGTGTCAGAGGCTTCATCCTCATCTTCCGTTTCAGCTTCTTCACCCTGGTCCACAAAGTCCACCTTGGTAGGGTCTTGTAGCTCAGTTCCCACACCACAACTCAAGCCAGACACATTATCAGATCCATTATCCTCTTCTCCAGACACGCCAGGAGATTCAAAGCCACCATCCTCATCTTCCTCTGTCTCACTTCCACGTTCTTCTTCTCTTTGTCTCTTCTTACATAAATCAGCTAAAGAATCACTACCCTTTCCCAATGTCATTGACAAGTTCTCATATATTGAGGGCTCTTTAGTCTTTATAACCCATCATTTCTTCATAAACTATGCTACTTGAATGTTCCTCAGATAAATTCCCTGATGAATTTGCAGATGGGCTACAAACAATCTCATTTTCAGTACAGCGATTCTACTAGACTGCTTGCACTCATCCCTCTGTTTCTGCCATAAGGTTTCTGTTGAGGATGGAGCCTGAATAGCAGCTGGGAGTACTACTGATTGTGCGAGTACTATTGATTGAGGAGTACTACTGTTTGTGCAAGGAGCTCCTGGCATCTTCTTGAGATACTTCTATGTTGCTTGTATAAAAGGGTTAAAACCCTAGTTTTGAATGAGAGTTTTGGAGAGAACGAGAGGCAGCCTCTGTAGAGCAATTCGCTCATCTTTTCCTTTTGAACATAGTGGAATCGGTGTGAATCTGTGAACGTAGGCAATCTTGCCGAACCAGGGAAATCTCTGTGTCTTGTGCGTGATTGCATCTTATTCTTTTGTTCCTTTCCTTCAAAGTTTCCCCATTAGGATCAGGGTTTCAGAAAAGCGAGCTGACAAGTGAATAACAATGAAGAGATCAAACTGGCAGAAAGGCAGGACAAGCCATAAGATTTCAGAGAATTTGATTTTAAAACGAGGCATCCCTTTGTAATCTTCCTAAACTATTTGACAATTAAACTGATATTGTTATCACCGAAATCCTATGTTGTGTTCTTAGTTAAGTAATTAGACCCTCTTTCCCTTGACAGATCGGTCCTTTGAGGTGGAATGGTTGAGGTACTTAACATTGGTATCAGAGCTAGGCATCACGTCTCAAGTTGGAGTCACGGAGGTGGCGAGTGGAGAGGGCAACTTGGACTAAAGTGAG
>JAOXJP010282394.1:0-19394 GCA_025762735.1 Platanus orientalis | reverse complement strand
TAAACCGACATTTCCTACATGATCCTCATTTAACAATTTTTGAAAATAGCTCCTCCACCTTTCTTTAATCTCTTCATTTTTTACTAAGGAGGCCGGAGAGCCAATATTGGATAAGGCAAGTGGACGACCGAGGTCTCAAATAGCAAGTCAAATAGGAGTAAATGTGGATTTATGCATACACAGCAACAGGCCCAATCCAAATCCCAACCCCAACCCAATCCCCAAGTTGTGGGCAGATTAGTTGATGATGGGGATGATTGGATAAGTTCTAACTCAAAAGCCTTAGATGATGGAGATAGAGGTGATGGTGATGATGATAAAGATGGATTAGGTGAGGAGGAGGAGGAGGATAGTAGTGATGATGGAGGGGATGGTGGTGGTGCTGATATGACACAGAGACATATGGTAGAAGTGGGACGAGTTAGAATCAGAGACCCCTTAGCCCATTCACAGGAGAGGATAGATTTGATCATGCCACTTAAGATATAAACCATGGTTCATGTCCACCTCCACCTCGTCCTCCATTAAGGTGTCAATGAAAGAGGGGTGGGCGTGGGAATTAGGGGGAAGGGAGGACAAGACATTAGGGAGCAGAGAGTAATTCTTTCCATAGTGCAACTAACACGTTAGCAAAATCATTTGATAACATAAACCTCAGTGGGGCTTCTCTTGGGCAGCAACATGGGTTATTCCCTCAGTACTCTCAATTCTCTCAATACCCTCAGTCTGCTAGTACACAGAGTCAGGAGGGATCGTGGATTGATTCTATCTTTTGCTTTGGACCTAGTTACTAGCAACAGTACATAGTGCCAACTTCAGCCGATAGGCCCAATTTTGTTACCTCATCCACATCATCATATGATTAGGAGAGTCGGGCTTCACAGGCCCGTTAGAGCCATTGGGATTCTTCTAGTTCAACTTCTCATCCTTAGTATATAGTGCTCGGCTTTTCACGATATGGGATGCTCTCGAGAGTAGATGATTCTATATACAAAAGATATGTTTATGACTATTGGGCATGGCATAGTCCAACTATCTCATGGTTGGATTATTGTCGCTTAGTAAAAGAGCGGTTTCGACATCAACAATAGCAACAACAACAATTTCAACAATATCGTGAGAGGGATATCCAAAATGATTATCAGTCACCCCAAAACTTTATGTGGTATTGATGAGGATTGAGCTAGTTGGCAACAGTCTTGGCACTGGTACCATTCTCTACCTCATTGTCATTATATTATATTTCTCAAGTTTCACTGTTGTAGTTGTACTTTTGTAATATTTGGCATTATCAATGAATGAAAATGACATTATTGTTTGAGTTATACATTTGTACTATTGATTATGTTTTATGTCTGGGGATTTGTAGCTTTATTGTGCAATGTGTAGTGTTATTTATCAACCAACACTTAAAATTCTGGACATGCGCGACAGCGTGTCACGAGGGTACCAATTCTCAACTATTGATACCCAAGTGTATAATGAAGTGCAATGGTATATAAGTTTTTAATGATGCTTATAATAATATTTCCTGAAGTTTCATTCAAAAATTCCAAGGCTTACATAGTGTTTCCATAGATTCCATAAGCAACAACATATGTCATGAGGGTGAGGGTTCTCCCAACCATCATAGATGGTTATTTGTTTTCTATATTTAATGATTCTTAAGTGTGTATTAGTGTTTATTCTATCAAATCCTGAAGTTTCATAACAAAATTCCTTCATTTGATTAGTGTTCCCCCGTTTGTCACCGTCTCCCGGTTTCTTACGCCATTTCCCTGCGATAAGCTACAATACGCGAGACGTCTCTGTCTCCCCAAGCCGCAATACAGGATGCGATATCGATACTTTAAACCTTGAAAATAATAGGAACAAAAAGTAATTGGGGATGCTAGCTAGGGGAGCTCCTTATTAGGGCCAATCTTCCTCCTTTTGAGAGGGGAGTCTTCCACAAGATGATCTCTTACTATAGTTTGCCATATGATGGAAGAAGGAGGTGTTATTGTTTCTTCCACCATCGCACCTAAGATTTTTGCTTCCATGAGATCCCCTTCATAAGAATCACAACAATAAATTCTTCTTTGGCCTCAGCCACCTTGGGATAAATTGCCAAATTCTTCCTCCTTGTACACTTCAAAATAGACTCCAAAACCCCATCTTTTTTTCACCTTGAATCCAAAATTTAAGCTTTGCATTAAGAGCTTTCAGCTTCAATCTACTAATTGCCCAGCCTTTCGTTTAAAATTGGTAAGATTCCACCAATTAGCAACAAAACCGGAGTGTGCCAACCACATATTCTCGAATTTAAACTGAGAAGGACAAGCCACAACAAATACCTCCACGTTTAAGTAATATAAGGTTATGATCTGAGGTTAGGTCGAGAATGACCTCCTGAGTTACAGAAAATGAGTCTCAAATTAGAAATCTGTCAATCCTTCTCACACTTGGCTGCTCATAAAAGTGTTTTTTTTTTAAGTAACAGATTTAATTCAAGAAAAAGGAAGACAACCCTTGACAACACCAGACATCTGAAGGGAGCAACTCCCAAAAAGCAAACATCCCACCACAACAATCAAGGCGCAACAAGATAGAAACCCCCCACTTCGCACCAGCTCATGCACAACGCACCTAGGGGCCTATCCCTACCTCTAGACACTTCCCATTACACCCCCCCCTCCCAAAAAAAAAAGTCTCCCCTTTAAAAGAACTATAAAGCAGCTCCTTCCCTCAATGATCTCTTCCCTTACTGTGTCCACTTGCAGTAGTCCCTCTTGTTTCCCTTCTTTGGCCTTGTTTAACTAAAGCCTCTCCATATCCCTTCATGTTAGCTGAGGCATGGCCCACTACGCCACATTCTGAAAGCAAAGAAACCTCCATTTGCTTCTTGCCCCATACCTCTAATTTTTTAAAATAATCACAACTGGTCTCCCACAATAAATGCCAGTCCCAAAACTTTGCTGACCACCACTGCATGCTCCACATGCTCTGTAATTGCATTCTCAAAGTGCTCCAACTCCCTAATTTCTTCCACGCTTCCCACCTCACCATCAGAAATATCCAAAATATTGGCAGTCTTCCAGGATTCTTTATCCTCTCCATTCTCAATATGCTTAGCATTAATGTCAAAAGAAACATCATTTGACTGTATATCTTTTTGGGCTTTCACTAGTCGTTTGACAGTGTATTATTTTTCTATGGAAGATGAAATGCATGCTTTCATATCTCCTGCCACCAATCATTTCCTCCAAAGAAAACCTGACCGTAATCTCCTGCAATTACCCAGGGTGATGTGAGCATCACCTCCAAAGAATCAGGCCACAGCTTGGCCTGATAAGGGGGCTTTTGTTATTTTTCTATTTGGAGTATTTTTTTAAATAAACATGAAAGAAAAGAGGGGAGGGGGCTTCCTTGGTCTGGTCGACAGCTCTAAGAATCTTTTGGATTCTCATGAGCTTGTCTCCTTTTTTAGCAACTGTGTGGGTTGGTTTGTAGGATAAATAGGTAGGAGAATAAAATCTTTCTAACTTTGGAAAGACAAGGATTTAGAAGTTTAGCTTAGAGGTTAGTTTTTATTTCTTTAAAAGTAGTTCTAATTTACCTTAAGCTGGTTTCTAAACTACCAAAGCTTTGTAATTTATGTAAACTCCACCTCCCCAATGAATTGAATAGATTGGAGTTAATTTTCTGCGATCAAATGTTGGAGAGGGAGGCTGGGCTGTGGGGAGTTTGTAGCACATCTGGGACTGATACATTCTCAATCTACTCCTTATTCCTCTTTCTTTTCTTCATACTTGCTTCTATATTATTGCTGGAATTTCTAAGAGTTCTGAGAGAAATATTTCTACTGTTTTCTGCACTACTGTTGAGCCCTGATTATCATCTAAGGAGACCATCAAGTGCTGTTCTGTACCTAGGATTTTGGCCCAACTGGAGACTGGATAACAGATAATAGAGTTCTATTGCCGAGTTCTAACCCATGAACTGTTGCTGCTGAGTTTAGGATATAGTGCTGACCGTAAGGTAGTTCTGCTCCTTCAAGTGTTTTCCTATCTCTACATCTTGCCAACTGCAGATAAATTAATCTTCCCCAGACCCCGCATTAGTGGGAGCCTTGTGCACTGGGTCGCCCTTTTTTTATAATCAATACTGTTGGTAGTTATATTATCCTGAGCTGCTACAGCAGTTCAACAGAGGTTCCTATTTATAAACTTCAGTCTGGGCTCTTCTGGTGCTGTTTGAACTCTGTAGCAGTTCTGATTAGTGGACTGACTGTTACTCTGTTGCTGGAACTTGGACAGCAAATTGAATTTAGTTTATTCATTACTTTAATCTTTTCTATCAGTCCTAAGATTTTGGGGTTTGAAGATTCATCCAAAGTACTATTTGCCTGCAGGATTTTGCATCATTCTGAGGTCCTTAACTTAGTCTTTTGATACTATAAATTTCCACCCTGATTTGTGTCACCTGAACTTTGATTAATGTGCTAAAGATCCCATTTGTTGGCAGCCCTACTATTTCATTCATATACATTAACTTCTATTACTCCACTTTCAAATCACTCCAAATTCTGTCCAGCATTCTTTATATTATCTGATTTCATTGTTATTATAATCTAGAATTCTATTCAGTTGGATTTCTTCAGTCATAACTTGAGATGGTTTGAGATGTGTTTGTCGAACCAAAAACAATAGTGAGGACTTAAGAAATGTCTGTACACCATCTTTTAGAGCAAAGAAAAAAGAGGATACCCCCATCGTACCAACAGTAACAGTTTTTTTTTTCAATGAAAAAACAATCAATTTTACTGCAAAAAGAAAGAGCTGTACAAGCCAAAGACAAAGAATATACAAATCCCTCTAAACAAACAACTACTGACACTCCAGCATTTAATTTTTTTTCAAACAATCAGAAAGCCCAACCCTGGTTTCACTAGCATGTCAGCCTCAACATTTTTGGGCCTCAGGATGTACTTTAACGAGACCTGGAGCTCCCGCATAATGTTTCTAATCTCCTGGATGAAATGAACCCACTACCATGATCCATCACAACTACCCTTAGCCCAAACTCACCACCACCTTAGAGTCTCCCTTCACTACACACCCATGGATACTCAACGTCTTTTAACTCACGAAGGCCAACTAGAAGCCCAAAACATTCCACTTTTGTAGAATCACAGCATCCCAGACAACCACTCACCACCCTCACTACATTGCTGTCCGCATCCCAAATAATACATCCAGACCCTGCCGGCCCAGTTTACCCATAGAGGAGGATCCATCAAAGTTAAGCTTCTTTTTCCTAATCGGTGAAGGATCCCACAGCTCATCAATTTTCCGTACTCTAGCATGGGATGTACTAATGCAGCCCCACCAATCTCTCATGAAGTCATTGAGCCAAGTATCCTTAAATCATTTGATACCATTAACCAAGAACCAACATCACAAAGGATATAGTCTTTCACTTCCACTAGACCCCTCTTCTTTCCTTCAAAAATTCCCCATTGATGAAACATCACCATTGGATTGAAAGGCATTAACCACGCAACATTCAAACCCAAAAAGAAGTGATTCCAAATCCTTCTTGGGAATTCACAGTAGAAATATATGACTCCCTGATTCCCCATCACTCCCACATAAAGAACACACGAAGAAGCTCATGAAACATACTTTTTTTTTATGAGGAAAGGATCCATACGGGGTCTTGATTGCTAATGAGTGCATTGGCTCTACCATGCAGAAGCTGGTACAGATTGAGGCTAAAACATTCGATTTGAAGCTTGTTTGGGCTGGAAAGGAGAAGGTGGTATGGATAATAGAAAGGGGTCAGGGATACCAGTATAAAATTAAGCTGAAAGAGAAGACGGTAGTATGGGCTGCAGGTCAGTTTTTGGAAGCCATCAATCTCCCCAATCAAACCAGATGTATTCGTTCGACCAGAGAAGGCTCCAAGTTTATTTTGTTCCATAGAAGGGAGAATGAGAGGGGGAGATATGTATTTCTTTCGGAGCTTTATGCAAATGGGATGGAGAAGTCAGTGGCCATTCCAGAAGGTTGTGATTCGCATGGCTGGCACAATATCCAGCAGGCTATTTAGGAGGTGGTGGGAAATGGGGCTGGTTTCTCAAGTGATAGGGAGTTTGTTTCCATGAGGAGAGAGGATCAGGGGAAGGCATATCAGCTGATGTTTCCCACCATTCATTCAGAGGGGGTGGTTCATGGCTTCCTTCTATCGGAAATGAAGGCTCTGAGAATAGCAGGAGAGGTAGTGGAGAGGAATGGATGCTTGGGGATTCAGACTATGTATTGCAGGGGGAAGAATTTGGATTCTGGGAGAATATTGTGGTGTGCACTAAGAGAATTGGTAAGCCAGCGTGGAAGGAAGAGTGTGCTCGCATAAGGGATACCTTGCATTTGCAGAAGGATTTGGTCTGGGGCAGGCTGGAGCCTCAACAGTGCTTTGTGGTTCTAGACTCTGAGTTGGAGATGAGACGACTCCTTAATATGCAGAGTATGAAAGGGGGTTCTAGTGGTGGCCGGTTGGAATTCCAGAGATGGAACCCTGAGTTGTGTGGGGATAGTCCAGAGCTGGTGCTTAATAGCAGATGGATAGCAGTGCGGGGGCTTCCTCAGCATCTCTGGACTCCTAGTTTTCTTCAGGCCATTGGAGGATTGTGCAGTGGGTTCCTGAGGCTAGACGTAGCAACAAGACGAACGGAGGACTGTGAGGAGGCCCAGATTTTAGTTAGAGGGGGTCCGATAGACAGGATTCCGAGATTGATCTCCATTTTTTACAGGGGAAAGGAGATTAGGGTGGGGATTTTCCTACGAGACTTGGAAAGCTTCGACGGACTACGATCGGGGATGACTACGTCGCCACAAAGGGCTTTGCATGATTTTGAAATTCAAAATACGAAAAAGACAAATGAAGTCGTGCAGGAGGCATGTACAACCATGCGTGCAATGATCATGGGAGGCAGCATACTTGTTTTGCATAAAACCCAGACGCTAGAGGTGGGTTTGGAGCAGAGGGGTGGTATAGAGGTGAACCAGAGGGATAAGAGGGGGAAAGGGTTTGGAGGATATCGTTGGCGGGAGAAAAAGGTGACTGAGGTTGGGCCTGTTCCAATAGGTAAGAAATCTTAGGGTGATAAGGTGAACAGAATTTCAAGCAAGGAGTGAGTTTTGTCGTCCTTTGCAGAGGCGAAACTCAAGCAACCAATCGGGGAGGGTGTTGGCAGAGTGGTGGTAGAAAAAGGGGATATTTATAATGATAAAGGGGCTTCGATTGAAGTAAGGGAGAATACGGAGAGTACGGAGGTAATTTTGGAGGATGGGGAGGGGTTGGTTGTAAATCCCAAAAGTCGGGAGGGTATGGAAGTGATCCCGATAAGGCGAGAGGGGCTAGGTGTTAATCCTTAAGTCAGGAGGGGCTGGATAAAAAATTAGAAAGGCGAGAGGGTCTGTGTGGGATTAGTCAGCATTGGGAGGGCTTCAATAAGCCTTACGATATTCGGGAGGCTTATTCTCTTATGGAGATACAGCTAAGTGGAGGGAACGAGAGTAGCTCTCGGGCGACAGAAGAAGGATCAACTCTTCACGAGGTGGTGCGCATGGAATTGATGCATACAGATAGTTGGGAGGCTTCTTCTGTTAAGGTGTTACTTCTCAGTGGAGGGAACAAGAGTAGATCTCGAGCAACAGAAGATGGATTAGCTCTTCACGAGGTGGTGTGCATGGAATCGACGTCTACAGATGGTTCAGAAATGGAACAAAGGGGCGTGAACCAGGATGGAGGGGAGGATCATTGGGAGATCATAAGGGAGAGCTCAAAGTGGGAGGTCAGTCAACAATCGCCAATTAGGGCCTACCCTGTAGGGAAGGAGTGGTTAGTAAGCCTGTTGAAGTCCCCCTGGGTGAAAGGTGTTCAACTGGTGAATAGGGGGAATTCTTGGTTAGGAATGCAACGGGAGGGATGTCGTACTATATGAATCAGGAAAGAGGTGTGTTTTTGTCTGGGTCAAACGGAATGAAGCTGACAATCTTTGATATTCCTATTTTGGAGTGTAGTCAGAGCAGTGGAGGGGTTGGGGATAGTGTCGTTGAAGGTTGGCGATGGGATGATGGTAGCAGGGTGTCGGTTCCAGAGTTCTAGCGATCAATTGGGAAAAATGTCAAGCTAAACCATGAAAGGCAAAACGAATTGGTCGCCTGGTATGACCCGGAGATGGATGTCACTCCTTTGGCCGAGGTCTCTGAGTGGGTGCTCCAGAAAATGCAGGTGGTTAGCGAGGTACTTAGTGTCTCTTTTGACGGGCTAGAAGTAGCAGCATAGGATTTGTTCGCCGAATTAGAAAGGCATTCGAATAACAAGGAAAATGAAAAGAACAGGAAGGTGGTTAAGGAGGGTTTGGTTCGTATTCCTCGAGAAATAAAAAACCTAAGCTAGGGACTTTCATATGATAAGAAGAGGGGTCCAGAAGGGATAGAATCAGCTAGGAAGGCAAGGGGATGTCATTCAGGTGGCCCATGAAGTGCAAAATATTATCTTGGAATGTTAGGGGGTTTGGGGAGCCGGGAAAGAAGATGTATGGTTAGAGAGTTGGCCAAGAAAAATAAGCCGGATATAATTTCTTTGCAGGAGACCAAACTTATGCAGGTGGACAAGGAGTTGATTATAAGTGTGTACAACTTTTGTAATCCAAGATGGATTGCCTTCCCTCTGTGGGGGCTTCTGGAGGGGTTCTCCTAATTTGGAATGAAGAGGTGGTGCTGTGTCATAAGAATAGGGTGGACACATTCTCTGTTTCTATTTTGGCTGCTTTGAAAAGTGAAAACCAGAGATGGGTGGTAACTGGTGTTTATGGGCCACCTGGAGGTGCCCACTTGGAGGATTGTTTGGCTAAGCTGGGGAGAATTCGGGTTAGGTGGGAGGTGCCTTGGTGTGTGGGAGGCAATTTTAATGAGGTGTTATTTATGGATGAAAGGAACCGGGCTTCGTGGCGAACTAGGGGGATGGACATGTTTTGTGATTTTGTGGACCAGTATGAACTAATTAACTTGCCTATTTTGGGAACCAGATTTACCTAGTCTAATTTTCAGGACTCACCTGCTTTGAGCAAGCTAGACTGCTTCCTGATTTCGATTGATTGGGAGGAATATTTCAGGCCCACAACAGTCATTGTTTTACCTAGAGTTGCATCTGATCACATGCCTATCTTCTTGAAAGGAGGGGAGGGGATTAGGGATGAGGGTCCGTTCCCCTTTAAGTTTCAGAATATGTGGCTTAAGCATCCTGGTTTTGTGGAGCTTGTGCAGGGCTGGTGGGATGAGATAGAGGTCTATGGCCCCCCTGGCCAAAGATTTCGTTTGAAACTAAAAGGGGTGCAGAACCGTCTTCGTGTATGGAATTGTGATGTATTCGGCAACATTGACCCTAGGAAGATGAGATGTGTGGAGGCAATTCAACAGTGGGATAAAAAGGAGAAAGATGAGGTGTTAACGGAGGAAAGGGTTTCTAGGGCTGACCTAAAATTGGAGCACAGTCGGATTTTGGAGATGGAAGAGGTGATGTGGAGACAGAAATCAAGGGTGCAATGGCTAAAAGAAGGGGATAATAACACGAGATTCTTTCATAAAATGGCAAGCATTCGGCAGACAGTCAATGGTATTCATAGTCTTCAGGTGGGTGATAAGAGAGTGGAGGATGTAGAGGGGATTAAAAGGCATGTGGACTACTTCAAGAATCTCTTTAGGGAGGAGAGGGTGAATAGACCGAAAGTTGATGGCTTACACCTACCTCGTCTTAGGGAAGGCCATGCCGAGTGGCTAGAGAGACCATTCGAGGAAGAGGAAGTGAAAAAAGTTGTATGGCTAATAGATGGAGAGAAGGCTTCGGGACCGAATGGGTTTACTCTTGCATTCTATAAATCATGTTGGGGAGTGATTAAAGGTGATTTGATGCTAGTTATAAGGGACTTTTATTACAGAGCTTTTTTGGAGAAAGGAAGTAATACCACCTACATTGCATTGATACCTAAAAAGGAAGGGGCAAATCGCCTCTTAGACTTCCGTCCGGTGAGTCTAGTGGGAAGTACTTACAAGATCATATCCAAGTGTCTGTCGTTGAGATTGAAACAGATGCTTCCGTCAATTATATCAGAAGAGCAAGGGGCTTTCTTACACGGGCATACTATGGAGGACGGTATATTATCTGCAAATCAATGTATTGATGCAAGGCTTCGGGAAGGAAGGGCTGGGGTAATATGCAAGTTGGACCTAGAGAAAGCTTACGATCATGTCAACTGGGAGTTCCTGTTATATATCTTAAAGAGGTGCGGGTTTGGGGTTAAATGAAGGGAGTGGATTTGAAGTGTGTTAGCCTAGCATCGTTCTCAATCATGATAAATGGTGTTCTGCAAGGTCACTTTAGTTATAATAAGGGGTTGTATCAAGGAGATCCATTATCTCCTTTTCTATTCCTTCTTGTTGTTGAAGTTTTAGGGGCTTTGATTGGGAGGGCAGCGGAGGTGGGTATGATTAAGGGATTCTCGATGGATCTTGAGATAGGTTCAGTGTCTTATCTTCAGTTTGCAGATGATACCACCATTTTTTGTGACAATTCTCAATGTCATATCAGATTTTTTCGATGCGTGCTAAGATGTTTTATGGCGATTTATGGGCTTCAATTGAATTTGGCTAAGAGTTCATTGATTGCGGTGGGAGAGGTTCCTAATTTGGACCTGCTAGCAACGGATTGGGGTTGTAGAACGGGTAACCACCCATCCACCTATTTGGGTCTCCCTTTGGGTGCTAAATACAAAACGAAGGAAATCTGGAACCCAGTGCTTGATAGAATGAGGAAGAGGTTGTCTGATTGGAAGGCGCACTACTTATCGAAAGGGGGAAGACTGACTCTTGTCAAATCTTCTCTTGCAAGCATCCCAATTTATTTCCTTTCATTATTTGTGGCTCCATCATCTGTGTATAAGGAATTAGAGCAGATCCAGCGGAAGTTCCTTTGGAGAGGAATGGAAGATGACAGGGGTTTGCATTTGGTTGCATGGGATAGGGTATGCATTCCGAAAGATATAGGGGGAGCAGGCATAAGGAGGTTGCAACCTATGAATAGGGCTTTGTTATGTAAATGGTTGTGGCGTTTCGGTCAGGAGGAGGGTGGGATGTGGAGGAAGGTGGTAGCGGCCAAGTATGGTAGCATGGACAGTTGGGATCCTACAGTTCCTCGAGGTTCGTACGGGTGGAGCCCTTGGAGGGGCATAATGACTCAAATTGATTCCTTCAAGTCTGGGTTAGGTTATGCATTGGGGGATGGTGGGCGTATTCAGTTCTGGAAGGATGCCTGGTGTGGTAACACTCCTTTGAAGTAGTTGTATCCGGATATATTTGCTATGGCGGTGGATCCAGATGCAATGATAACCTCTTATGTCTCTGTGACAAGGGGGGGGGAAGCAATGTGGCTGCCATTATTAAGAAGGGTAGCGTTTGATTGGGAGATCCCCAGGGTGGTTTAGCTTCTTGACAGAATTCGAGGGGAAAGTCTCAACTTAAGACATGAGGATCAGCGTATCTAGGTAAAGGAGAGTAGTGGGCTTTTTTCAGTCAAATCCTACTATAAGTTGTTGGCAGACGTGGGGGTGGTGGATGGCCCATGGAAAGCTGTTTGGTATCAGGCGGTACCTCTCAAGGCTCCGTCTTTCTTGTGGACAGCCATCTTGGAGAAGATTTCGACTATGGACATGTTGAGGAGAAAATGATTTTATTTGCCTAGCATATGTTTACTATGTCATCAGAATTCAGAATCATGCTCTCATTTGCTCATTCATTGCAGTTACTCTTAGGAGATTTGGTGTGGTATTGCAAAGGAGTTTGGGGTAACTTTTGTAGCCCCTTCCAACCTTGAGAGCCTTCTTCAGGGATGGCGTACAACAGCTTTAAATAGCATGGGCCACAAAATTTCGAAGCTTATTCCAGCCGCCATTTGTTGGGCAATGTGAAGGGAAAGGAACAACAGGGTCATTCGAAGCCAGCCTTCCAAGTCTTTAGGCGTGCAAACGAGTTAGTGATTTTTTGGGCTCGTAGATGCAAAGGCTATGAAGGCCTGCCCACGGGAGCTTTGACCAAGGATTGGGCTATTTCTATTGGCATTGTCTAAGTGTTAGCTGTTTGTTGCTTTCGCCCTTTTCTCTTTTTAGGTTTTGCCCTGTTTTCTTTTGCCTTTGCCTTTTTTGTTGTTGTTTCTTGGTTGTTAGGGATCTCTCATCCCTTGTTTTCTTCTCTTTTCTTTGGCTTTAATAAAGTTTTTTTGCCAATCAAAAAACAATATATTAGGGGATAATACCATATAGGGTCTCCTTTGCAATACATCCAAAGTATTTAGCCGATTTAATGCAGCCAACCAGTTGAACGCTTTCACCCACGAGGGAGAAAGTGGTTTCCGTATCTTCCGAACCAGAAATGGGCTAGAGGACAGAGGGTTTTGAGATAGGATTAGAAAAAAAGATTTGATAGAAAACTTCCTGGATGATATTGGACACCATATGCGCAAATCAGGATTAGACGGCAACACACATTTTTCAAATGCTCTGAGAGTTGAGCTCAGTTGAGACCTCCCATTCATATAGGTCACAAGTAAACAACAAATTCCATGAAAGATTGGATGAAGAACTTGAAAGGATATTTGCAACTGAGATAAAGTCAATACACCAAAGATCCTTCTAGAATCTAATGTGAGTCCCATTACCCACTTGATGCAGTACAATAGCCAAGGAGAGGGGCTGTTTTCTGCAGGAATTTTAGAGAAAGAAGAAACAAGAAAGAAAGAGAGAAAAGAAAAGAAAGAAGAGAGAAAAGGAAAGAAAAACTCATCTCATGTGAGGGGTTGAGAGAGAACTTGGGATACTACACCCACTTCAACAGACGTGTTTTCTTTTCAAATATTCATCTTTAACTGTTTTTTCATTGATCTAATGTTGCCTTTAAATAGGCATTACATGGAGAATAAAATAAAATAAAATCTTAAATTCAAGATCTTCTAACAAAATAAACTTTTCAAATAATAAAAGACTTCTAAAAAAAATGAATCTTGGTTGGCACAATATTTGGCTGTTGGCCAACTTATTGGGCCCCACGAGATCTCAAACAATCTCCCAAAATATTCTACACAAAACTTCCTAAAATCCTAAAATTGCTAGCAAAGTTTTTTAAAACATAAAACTTTCTAAAAACTTATTTTCCTAAAAATTAAAACTACTAAAACTTAAGACTTTCTAAAAAATACTATCACCATTTTTATTGACACCCCCTTAGTAATTTGGTCATAACTTTCCTAAATCACCTCGAATTCGTGCAATCTTGGTCTCGTTAGAAAGGTAACCCCCCCTCCTTGAGTTTGATCACTTCACCCCACTTCACTAAATGATCTTTCTTTTCGACACCCCCCTCCTACAAAAAATCTCTTTAATATTTATCAATTGTCTTTGTCACCATGTATGGCATCTTGAATAATGGCATGTAGTATACCAAAATGCTAGCCAAAGCTACCTTGATCAATATGATGCGTGACATGCGTCCCCCAAGCGATATATACGATCTCTTCCGACGTGTTAACATTTTATAAACCTTCTTCACAGGATCCCAAAAGGAGGTAATCTAGGGTACCCTTCTAGTGGAAGACACAAATACCTCAATGGTCACATACCTACCTTACACCCAATCACTTTTGCAAGCTCCATCAATCTATGCTCCAGACACCTAAATTCCTGCCATGCACGATTTTGATAAATTCACCTTTAAGGCCCAAAATTAGCTCAAAAAACTTTTAGACACTATCTCACATTTTGGATACATTCCTCGTCTGCCTCAAGAACGAGGATGATATGATCTGCAAATTACATGTGAGAAATACACTGATTGTTCTCCCCCACTCTAAAGCCCTTAACCAGTCTGGTCCATTTTGCTTTCTTGAGAAGATCACTTAGGCCATCAGCAACCAACAAAAACAAGAAAGAGAATAAAGGATTTCCTTATCACAAGCCCCTAGAAGACTTGAAGAATCCTTTTGATGTTCCATTGAGCAAGATTGAAAAGAAAAGAAAAATTACATGCATCCCCTTTCTTTGCAAGCACCCAAAAAAGGAATTCCCAAGTGATGCGGAAGCATATTTTGTCAATAAAAAGAAGCTGGAAGTTCATGGTTAGACCATAGGATCAGCTTTATAATAAGACCCAAAAGGCCATAGTTGTTGGGTAATTTTAGGGGTGGGTTATATAATGTAATAAGGCTGGAACAGCCACAGGTTTTTGGAGATTTTAGTCTCGAGGGTAATAATGTAATTTGGCTAAAAAAAGCCAAGGGTAGTTAGGTAAAAAATGACTCGACGACAGGCCATAATTTTGGCCTTTTGGGGACTGTTAAAGTCACCCAAATGGGACCCACATTGTGCTTATTGTACAGCTAGAGTTTGGTCTATTAGTGAGTCTTTAGACGTCAAAGTTGTGGGGCCCAATAGTCCTAGTCAATAGCCCTGCAAGTTTAGAGTTTTAGGATTTTTTTAAAATAGAATTCTAATCCTTTTAGAAGATTTTTGGTTTAGGAAATTCATTTTAAATAAGTCCTAGAATCTAGGTATTTTATTAGATTAGGATTCTTTTTAACAACTTATATGAGCCTCTATAAAAGGCCACACAACTTGTACTAAAAGAATGAGTGAATTATGAATTAAAAATCTAAATTTGGATTGGTTTTCGATTGGGTGTGGTAACCCAAATATCTTCTCCTCTTTGGGGGGTGGTATCTCCTTTTCTATCCCTTCTTTTTCTCTCCTCTCTCCCCCATCACAAAGACTCATCCATCCCTCTCCTTTCTTCTTCAATCTTCTTCTTTTTCAAGTGTTGTTGTGCAGAGTTTCTGAAGAGAATAGACTAGCTACAAGCTGTAGCTTATTGGAGTTCTTCTAAGACTCAACAGCAGGCTCTAACTCCAGATATTTAGAACCTTAAATAATCAGCGATTTGAACCACTATCCTGCATCAAATTTGGTATCAAAGCCAAGTTATTAGTTGGTTCCATTCCAACTTATTCCTGCAAATTAGTAGAGTTCCATGGCACATATTTATCTTCATTGGGAGTCAAGTGATGAGCATCTAATAAGTTTTGATGGTTATCAAGAGCTGTTGCAGATTTGTGATGAGGAAGAAGTGAAGTTTGAGCTTGATAATGTGTTGGACATCATATAAGTTTTTGAGCAGTAAGAGGAGCATAATCTTAGTATTGATAAAAGAATGTGGCTTATATTTGACACTAAGTTTCAGCTCCTTATTCATAGATTGTATGAGTTTGAAGTGCAAAAGCCAAATAGGAAATATTGGAAATTTTTTTACTACTGTCATAATGAGATATTTCGTTGGACAGAAAGGTAAACACACATGGCAAAACACACTAAAGCTCATGACATGCCAGATGACGATGCTGCAGACAAAGTGGAAGACAAGATCCAGCTTAATGAAGAAAGTGCTCAAGCAAGTGACTATGTGCTTCAATCATCTAAGGTGTATCCATTGTTGCTACCCCAACAAGTTGAAGACCGATATGCTACTGTTTTCATCATCCTATTTGCCTCTACATCAAGATCAAGATCAGCCAAAGAGAAGTCCTCTTCAACAAGTTCATGGTCGAACTTCACCCAACCCAGGGAGATTGATGCAGGGAGCATATTTTGTCAATAAAAAGAAGCTGAAAGATCATGGTTAGACCATAGGATCAGCTTTGTAATAAGACATAAAAGGCCCTAGTCGTTGGGTAATTTTAGGGCTGGGTATAATCATGTAATAATGCTGAAACAGCCATGAAATTTTTGGGGATTTTAGTCTTAAGGGTAATAATGTAATTTGGCTAAAAAAGCCAAAGGTAGTTATGGTAGGACATGGCTGAACGACAACCCATAATTTTGGCCTTTTGGGGACTGTTAGTCATCCAAATGGAACCCACAATGTGTTGGCCGTACAGCTAAAGTTTGGTCTATTAGTGAGTCTTTAGAAGTCAAAGTTGTGGGGCCCAATAGTCCTAGTAGACAGCCCACGAAGTTTAGAGTTTTTAAAATAGGATTCTTATCTTTTTAAAAGTTTTTTAGTTTAGGAAATTGTTTTAAATAAGAATATTAGAATCTAGGTATTTTATTAGAGTAGGATTTTTTTAACTCATGTAAACCTCTATAAAAGGCCACACAACTTGTAAAAAATGAATTAGTGAATTATGAATTAAAAATCTGAATTTGGAAGTGGTTTTCGATTGGGAGTGGTATCCCAAATATCTTCTCTTTGGGGGGATGTGGTATCCCCTTTTCCATCCCTATTTTTGTCTCCCCTCTCTCCCTCATCACAAAGACTCCTCCATCCCTCTCCTTTCTTCTTCAATCTTCTTCTTCTTCTAGTGTTGCTGAGCAGAGTTTCTGCAGTAAACTAGATACATGCTGTAGCTTATTGGAGTTCTTCTAAGACTCAACAGCAGGCTCTAACTCCAGATATTTAGAACCTCAAATAATCAGCGATTTGAACCACCATCCTGCATCACCAATCCACTCTATCATTTGCATAAAAAAAAAATCCACTCTATCATATGCTTTTTCCATATCCAATTACACACCACTCCAGCTCTTCCAAACCTCCTCCTGAAATCCACACATTCATTGGCAATAAGAGTACCATCCATAACCTGGTATCAAACTGCTCCAACTTGGATTTCTGGAGGGTGGTTACATCAGCTTTCCAAAAGTTCAATAGATTTTTCACAATTGGCCAGTTTTCCCTTCTTACCTAGCCCATGAATTTCAAGACAAGAAGTTTATCTTCAAGCTTTGCCGCATCCATTACTTTCCTACAATTATCTGATTTCTGTCCAGACGACCATTGGCCCCATTAATGGTACGTCGTAGATTTCTAAGCTGTCTAGGAACACTTTCTTGAAATCAATGTGATCAAGACCCTGTCAATGAAAACATTGCTTCTTCCTGGTTTTCATTTGCCAAAAAAATAGATGCCACACATCAAATTTGTTCCATAATGGGAGACCTCAAAAAGCTTACTGATTCAGCAATTTTTCTCAAGAAACCATTCAGGAAATTTGTCATCTTGAGTGGTTCTATCTAGAGAGTTCACCAACAAGATGGCTCTATCTTCTTGACTATCCTGTGACAAATCCCTTCATTTTCTTGACAATGAAGATGCTTTTCCACTAGAGTCTCGGCTAACAGGGCAGAGAAACTGCTAGATCATTGGTTTCTAAGAAACTGTTCCAAGGCCCTGATAGTGGTGAAGTCTCTACCTCTGCTAAATGATTGAAAGGGGCCATAGCAACATCATAATTTACTAGCTTCTATTTTTTATCCCTTCCTTGGATACAACCATTAGCTCCAAAGCTACAACCTGAGAAGAATGGCTCCTAGGGCTACAGTCTCAAATTTCTCACCTTCTAGGTGTTGAAAGGAGTCAAAACCATAGTTACCAAAGTGAGAAGAAAAAGCAAGAAGAAACAAAGCTCAATAAATCCTCGAGAAACGTGAAGCAAGAAACAATTAAGAAGCGATCGGGATGTGAGTAAAGTGCTATTTGAAAGCAATTTCAAAACCACTAGAAAAAAAAATTAAGAAATGAGAAGGAAATGAAATGAAAATAACAGCTTACAACTACTATACAATAAAGTGAATAAAATTAATAAATAATACTACATAAATAACAAAGAATCATGACATAAGAATCAATATGTAAATAAGTAATCATAAAAAGGGGATACTTGAGAATCATGTGAAGGTAGTAATTTTATAAAACTTAAATATTATTGTCTTCTCATTTGCTCAACTTTATAAAACTATAAAGAGCCATACTTCATCCCATTATATTAGTATGGGCAGCCGTGCGTGAGATTTTACCTTACATAAATTTTGTAGATAATTAGGCATCTTAGAGTCAGACTATAAAAGACCTTGTAAACAAACCAACGGATTTGAATCTTTATTATTGGGTAGGAATAAAGTAATATAAACAATAAAATCAATACTTAATTTCATAGAAAAACATTTTATTCAATGCCAATTGCATAGGGTTTACTTTAAAAAAGTATAATTCTGCTTCTTGGATCCATTCTCAAATGCTTCTACTTGCTTCTCTAGATGCTTTCACTTGCTTTCTGATCGCTTCCACTCACTTCCCCAATTGCTTAACTGTGCTTTCCAATTGATTACCATGCACTTCCAAGAACTTGGAGAAGCCAAATCGAATCCACTTCCGAAATTTGCTTCCCACCCTGTACAAAGCTTCCCTGTAACTATGATTCAAACCTATTAGAGGTTTCTCTGAAGTGAAACTTACCCTTAAATAAACCCTCAAAGATCATAGATTTCACACTACTACAACAAACACAAGAGCTATCATCATGTGCCTTTATGCTTCTGTCTATTATCTAAAAAATTTCTTAGACTTAAGGCCAATCTACCCTTCCATTAATTCTTATCCAGTTAGTCCTGCAAGAGTTGCGCAATTCTCTGCCCTGTGGGCAGTTTCAAATTCAAAAGTTAAACTCCCGTGACATCTGACATATGTACCACATCCAGTCATTGATACATTCTCTTGTTAGAGCCACAGGGCCCTACTGGAAGCTACAACATGGCCAGGCCTCTAGGCATTTAAGCTATCAATGGTTCCTCCCAAACCCTGGTAAGGGCCTAGGTTAAGAGTCACCTCCAATTTGCAGACGATACAATGATCTTTTGCGAGGCAGATATAAGACAAATTGGCTTTCTAAGATGCATCCTCATATGTTTTGAGGTTGTATATGGGTTAAAAATCAATTTGGATAAGAGTGTCCTATTTCAAGTTAAAGATGTTTGTGATATTGAGAGTTTGGCATAGATTTTGGGTTATAAAATTGGACATCTTCCTTCATCCTATCTAGGACTTCCCCTTGGTGCCAGTTATAAGTCAAAAATGATATGTGATCCAGTGATTGAAAGAATATCTTCGAGGTTGGAAGCTTGGGAAGTCCCTCTTTTATCAAAAGGGGGGAGATTGACTCTGTTGAAAGCTACCCTTGCCGTTATTCATAATTACATTATATCATTATATTCAATTTTGGCATCGGTAGCAAAAAAAATGGAGTCCATGTTCAAAAAATTCATTTGGGATGATGATTCGAAGCACCATAGGTACCACTTGGTTGATTGGAATACATGTTGTAAACCTATGTGCCAAGGGGGCTTAGGTATTAGGAGGATCCGGATACACAACAAGGTTCTCCTGGCCAAATTGTTGTGAAGATTTTGAGTGGAGAATGCGAGTTTATGGCACCGAGTGGTGGTAGCTAGATTTGGGCGTATTAAGATGGCAATC
>JAOXJP010282383.1:0-19395 GCA_025762735.1 Platanus orientalis | reverse complement strand
TCTCTCTCTAATTACCTCGCAGCGGCTTTCTAGAAAAATTTTCAGTGGCAGTAGCTTTGTCAACATTGATATTTTCAAATCTTTAGGTTTTCTTCTTTTCGCTTTCATTCTCATAGACGACCAAAAAAATAAAATTATGAAATTGTAGGTTGTGTTAGGAAAGCCGTCAAGGTTCATGAGCATCTTTATTGTTGAGAATTTTCATTATTGAATTACTATCACCTTCAATATGGATGGGGGATCTTGAAAATTCATGTGCCAACATGGGTCCTAGATAAAAAGTTCTTGCTTATACCTATTCCTGGTTACATGGATGAAGCTCTTTTGTCTTTTCTTGAATAAAAAGGCCATAATCACCTCTAACAATTGTTGCTGCTGCATATTGATTGTTGGCTACTCCATCAACATTAATCTTGAAAATACCTAATGGTGGGGGTATCTAGCGATTTGGAGGACATGTTCTTGTATTGTTTGGTGGTTCACTTGTGGAAACCCCTAATGGCTCTTGTTCAGGATTGTCCGTGGATAACTGATTAACATTTTCTATGAAAGCTTATGCAAAAACTTATTTTCACTTGATTACTAATTTGTTGCAAGCTTTTCAAATACATCATACAATTATATCTCCTTTATAAAACATATTGTGAGGAGGTGGAGAATACATCATACAATTATAACTCCTTTCAAATACATCATACATTTATGCGACATTCTCATAATCTAAGTCTAAGAGGAGATCCAAACCATATCACCTGTGTTGACTCATGGTCAAAGAATAAGTGATGAATAGTTTTCCTTTATTGACTGTAGAAAAAAGAATTTGGATCACAACTTAATATAATCTTTGCCATTTTGTTTTTTAAAGGTAATGTTTAACTAATGCATCTTTAGATAAAAGTAATGGCCCTTGGGGGTACCTAGTGTTCTTTCTATGATCTCAACCAAAGGTTTTAGTTGCAGTGTCATTCAAATCTGAAGTAGCATTTGCTGAATAAAAAAACATCCTTTAAATTGGCATCGATGAAAATTTACTAGACGACGTTTTGGTCCAAATCAATTTATCTTCATCGGATTGGTCACATATTTCATCCGTATGACAGAAATTGGAAGGGTACAAAAAAAATCTAGGATCCAGCTAGAAAACCCTTTTCGGCACTTATGCGTCTATCCCCTAACGCTGTTTGCACACATTCGAATGAACTTCATGCATACCTAATCCCCTGCGGCCAATAAGAGATACTGTGTCAGCCAATCCTCTTTTCTCTCTCTTCTATTAATTGAAAATTTGAAATTTCAGTAGCCATTCCAAAGGTAAAAGTCCAAGACATGATGGACCATACAATTGACATGGAAAGGGTAAGTGAATACGTATTAAAATTCTTTACAACCCCACACATAGGGATAGGCCCGTAGGGCCAATTGATAAAATAAATTGAAAAAAAAAAAAGCATTTAGACGGTGTTTTGGCCCCATAGAGGTAATCCCTATCTGAGGTTTCGCGAAGGATCTATTCTCCTAATGGAAAGTCGAATTAGCCACATACTTCAACCAATATGACCAAAGATGACAAATAAACAGCTGCAGCAAATTTTGTTATAGTTTTTTTTGTAAGATGACCAAAAAGATCATATAAAGACAAAAACCCCATGTTAAAAGACAAAACAACCCATGTTAAAAGACAAAATACTCATGCTTTTTAGCTGTCTTACATAAAACTACAGCAAAATTGGAGAGGTTATCTAAATAAATAAATAAATGTTCTGTGACCAAGAATTGGTATGACTATGTGTGACGTACACCACAGATTGATAGGTGATGTATTATTGAATTTGGCACTTCTTTTTATTAAAACATCTTCTTGAAGCTTTTAACACCATGCACCCTTAGTGTAAGTCTGTGATAGGGTCACACATGATCACACCAATATTTGGTCACAAAAGTTTAAAAAATAACAAAACAAGGTGACCCAGCAAGAAACCTTTTCTTACTTTATTTTAATTCCCCCCAACATTAAATCTCCTAAAATTTAAATCCCCACCTTACAACCGTATTTGTAGGGGGCAAGTTTTAATACTTTAAATACAATCCATCATGAAAATGTTTCACTATCACTGCAACTTAAGATAATTACTAAAATGCCACTTACTATAATTCCACTAAGCACACTTATAGTGTAACATCCATTCATGATTATAGGAATAGGAGTAGGACCCTTCTATATATATATATGGGCTCAGTATCTGCTTCCAAGTGGTAAACATCTGGAAAGCACCTATTATCCAAGAATGTCGTACTCCCTCCTCTTCCTCCGCCTCTTCTTCCTCATCTCCGCCACCACTCTCGTCGGTGCCACCGACCACATCGTCGGAGCCAACAAGGGCTGGAACCCCGGCATCAACTACACTCTCTGGGCCAACAACCATACCTTCTACGTTGGCGATCTCATCTGTAAGTCTCTCTCTCTCTCGCTCGCTTCCACCCAAATCATAAACCCTAGAAAGTGAAAAAGAAAGAGCATCACAAAACCTCTTAGCTGCAGATCTCACGTTTTGGTCCATTTCTTTGGTTTTCTGCTATTGCAGCTTTCCGGTACCAGAAAACACAGTACAATGTGTACCAGGTGAACGAGACGGGCTACGACAACTGCACCATTGAAGGAGCTCTGGGGAACTGGAGCAGCGGCAAGGATTTCGTTCTGCTCGATAAAGCGAAGCGGTATTACTTCATCTGCGGAACTGGTGGTTGCTTTAATGGGATGAAGGTCTCCGTCCTTGTTCACGCTCTTCCGCCGCCGCCGCACGCCGCCACTTCTACTGAGCATTCATCAAAAAATTCCTCCGGCCAAGCGGTTTTCCGGCCGGGAGCGGCGGTTTTCGGCAGTTTCGTGGTTTCGTTTGCCACGATCTGGTTTGGATCTGGTTGGATCTAGTGGTTGTGCTCGTTTAGGGTTTTTGCTTGTTTTTTTTTTATTTGTTCTTTAATCAAAAAACAAAATCTTTATTTTTTCGCTTTTTTGTTTTTTGGTGGGAGTTGTAGTTGATGTGTTTCGATGTAACGACGCTGTGAAGCTGTAAGGCTTTTTTACAGGATTTTTTTTCTTTTTTCTTGAAAACTGGTTGTACTCTCGTGGTTATTTTGTTTTTTTAATTTATTTTCTTGCTATTGTGCGCCTGATGCTAACTTATAAGTCTACGTCTAATCCTGCGCATCGCTGGCATGGGAATGGAATTATTGTGGAAACAGTTGAGAGGCAATAATTTCGGAGCCATAACTTTGTACTGTATATACAAACTTTGCCTCCTGTTGTACTGTGGAATATCAACCCAGTACTAATTCAACTACGTGATATAATTAATAACTGATTAAGAGTGTATTAGTAAAATAAAATTGGTTAAAAGAGGGTATAATAGCAAATAAAGTAATTACATTCTTATCTATTTATTGATGCCTTCGTTATAAAAAAAAAAAAAAATAATAATAATAAATTTGTATTAGTGGATGAATTAGAATTCGTACGAGTACCTGATTGAGATTCGAATATATTCAAGTGGCACATATGAATGTTTAAAAACCAAATCTGCAACAATGAAAATCTTAGCAGCTATAGAGTGTTTAGAAGAATGAATATTGAGTGGTTAGTTAAATGGACATTTGTAATCATGAGGAAATTTAATTTGAATGAAATTGAACTAGCGTTTAGGGAGATATAATGAGAGACAGGAAAAAAAAAGAGTGGGGCTGTCCATGTGACACTATTCAAAAGTATAACAAAAATCAACTAAAATTCATAATGAAGATGTCCCCATAGGTATGAATGGGGGTTTCAAGTAGTAGGAATGCCGATAGAGTGGAATACTATTATAAAAAAGAGAAAAGATCAGTTTAAGCAAGATTTTCGAGTTATCACACAAAACAAAAAATAGAAAGAAATCAAACTCAAGGTATAGCTTGTGTTTTTGTTTTTTTTTTTTTTTTTGGTAGGTTACAGCTCGAGCAAGATACTTACACATACTTGTAATATAACCTTGTTTGAGCTGATCTTTGCCTATAAAAAGAATTAAAAATATAAAGGAAAAACGATTTACAATGATGGATTTGGCAAGGCTTTTCCACGCTCGGCCTAAAAAAATGCTTTGGTCAAGAGATGGCCACATCAATGTCAGAAGTGATTTACACATGCCCCAAAAATTAAAAAACACTTTCGGTGCCGATGTTTTCGCCCGCTTGACCAGCGGTGGAGGCTAGCAGAGGTTAGGGGTTGGCGTATAAAATCTTCACCGTGCTAGGTTATGATTTTCTCAGATATTTGATTCGTGACTTTTCTTGAAGCATCCATGCGCGACATATCCGTTGAATGTCTGGAGTGGATAAAAACAGGAGCAAACGGACATTAAGGAACTCTTATCACAAAAAGGACCGTTGGTATTATAATAATAATAGTAATACAAAACACTTTCTTCCCGTGAATGTATACAATCGGTGTGGTCCAAGTATCATCAGATTAGCTCATGGGCTTTTGAATTTTGATGGCACGGTTGTAGTCTTTATTTCCAATTTATGACCGTTTCTCAACTTTTTGGCCTCACTTCTACCACGTCTAATTCGGATTTTCTTAACAAAGTTTGATGTGGGATAAAAGGGATTTTAGACTTTAAACCTATTTGGAAACTAGTTACACATTTTATGAATACGAAGAGATATTTGTCATTACGTATGCAGTAGTGGTGCTTGTTCTGATAATTACGCAACAAGGAAAAACCTATCAATTGATACAGGCTATTTTCATAATTCAAAATTTCAGTAAAATTGTCATTCTCAAAATGAATTATAGGGGAATATGAAACTTTTGTCATTCTCAAAATGAATTATAGGGGAATATGAAACTTTTGCTGATATTGATATTTCCAATCGGAATTCTTGTCACCAAGCTAAAACCCACCACAATAGTTTTTTTTTTTTTTTTTTGAATTTAGAATAAAAAAATTGAAATTTTACTTCAACTCTTTCTAATAAATGGTACCGTTTAATTTTTCTTTGTGAAATTATGAAAATTTACATTTTTGAAGATGATAAAACATATATTCTTACATAATTGAAAATTAATTTTGCATAACCTTGTAATATAAAATTTGCTTCCAAGCAAACTAATTTAGAATGAAACATTACCGCATAAAGTAGTCATGTAATTTGACATGTTTGATAGTCATTTTTTTTAGTTTGGTGTCTGTGTGCACAGAATCTATACACAATGCGTCTGCAGGGACCTGGTAAGGCTTGCATCTGCACTGAAAAGTGATTTACACATTTTGGGGTTCACTTTTCGGTGCTGATGCAAGCCTTGTCAGGTCACTTGTCAGGTCACTGCATATGCATTGTGCACAGGTTTTGTGTGCACAGAAGCCAAGGGACATTTTTTTATGCACTTTTATATAATTTGTATAGTTTTTAAATCTTGAGTATACCTTTGTAACATTTCTAGAGGTTTTCACTGTGTTTCATTCACAAAATATTCATTATTGGAAAGCATTTTAGTGAAATTTTCTCAAAATTTTCTTTATTCCCCAAGATAAAAACTTACATTGAAATTGAAATTGTACTCAGTCCTCTTTAATGTGTACATGGATTGTAATTACTTTCTACAAATACGTAGAGAATCATGATTTGGGTTAGATCTAAGCTACATGATTGGTAATTGGGTATGGGATCCATTACAACTT
Source organism: Platanus orientalis (assembly GCA_025762735.1). Classification (NCBI taxonomy): domain Eukaryota; kingdom Viridiplantae; phylum Streptophyta; class Magnoliopsida; order Proteales; family Platanaceae; genus Platanus; species Platanus orientalis. The sequence continues at coordinate 13,678 of JAOXJP010282383.1, read as the reverse complement.
GCAACTTGTCTCATGCTTGGAGGATGCGGATCCACCATTGAATGTAGGTTGCCATTGTTATGGTTAAATCATTTTAACCATCTAATATATTTCCTTGAAGCTTATGTAGTTTTACTTTTCACCATTTGATTGAAGGCAAAAAATAATTACATAACAATAATCATATGTTAAAGCGAATATTTGACTGCCTAGGGTAATATTGTCGGAGATAAATTCCTAAGGATTTGGTGCAGCCCCTTAAAGACGGCCTAAGGTCTGCCCTGCATCAGGGGTGGATACATCAGTACCAAAAAGGGATAATCACACCCGAAAAGTGTAAATCACTTTTCCAATGCTGATGTGTCTGCCCCTGATGCAGGGCAGACCTTAGGAAATTTTTATGGGGTCACACCAAATCAGTCGGCGATAACTAGTATAAATAATTTAAGAAAATAATTACATAAAGTCTTACCGATAATTGATTTGTTACTTGATTAGAACAGATCTCAAATGATTTTAAATCATTCCACTTCATCGTTTATCTCATAAGAGGTTAACCAAAATACTATGGCCATCCGACATATCAATGTAAGCCCAAAGGATCCTCTACAGTAAAAAGTGTGTTGTTAATTGGTGGCTATATTCAGCGCATGACACATGGTAAAAAAGGCATTGTTTTAAAACTCTTACCTATTTTTTACCATGTGTCATGAGCTATATGACCACCAATTAACTGCACATTTTTTTAGCTGTAGAGCATCTGGGGTCCAATGTAAGAATTATACATAAGAAGTGAGCAGTATAATTGAACAAATAAGGAGAGATAGGGTGCAGAGTCTAACATATCAAGGTTAAAACTACAGAAGGATAAACACTAGTTGGACAATCAAGATGATTAAAAAGTAGCTCAACTCGCCAAATATAATAAGGCTAAAATGGAAAGATGGGTCCATGGTAAAAATTGAACATCAAAGAAAGAATATGCGGTCAAAATAACATTTCTTTTCCTTTTTTGGAAAGAGTTCCCATGGTACTTTTTATCATAGCATGAGGTTAAAGTAATGTGAGTATCATTTAGCTGACAAATCAAAATTGTCCATTGTAAAGCTACAAGCGAAAATGGGACAGTCCTAGGTTATTTTGAATCATTAAGAAGCCAATTGTTCTCTTATGGTAGCATTAGATAAAGGTTATCAGAGCATCATTAAGCTGAGAAATTAAACCTGTCCCATGCACAAGCTACAAAAGTGAAAAAGGGGCAATTGAAGATTACTTTGAATCTTTATGGAGCTAGGAGCCTGTTGTTCTTTAAAGAGCCAATTTTGCCAGTTGTCTCTCAGACTTATAAACGGGACAGTCACTGGTTGGTTTCCCTTTGTTTTAAGGTTAAAGTTCCATCATTTAAAAACTGAATCAAAACAAAACTGCAACATAGATTCATTTCAAAGGGAAAAAAGCCTCAGCCACCAAGTTGAAAGAGAATGGTGCATGTCTTAGCTGCATCCCTTGTAATAGTTGAAACCATGGCAATTGTAGATGGAACTAAAAACATTAATTAAAGTATGAACTATATATAAAACAATAAAGTGGATGAACATAAAATTTTAAGATCAATATTAGGGTTTTTTTTCCATAAAAATGTTTAAATAACTTTCTTGAATTAAAATTAACTTATTTCTCTTGTGAAAATAACAAGAATAAGAATACTTGAAGGTACTTTTGATTTCTCTATAAGAAGCAAACCCTAAATAACCTTATTCACCAATCTTTAGAAAGAGTTAGGAAACCAATGTATCTATGTTGAAGCTAAATTTTTAACAGTCTCAAGATTTGGAGTGAAATCTAATGGATTTTTTCTATACTTAGAATGCCTCAAGTAGACTTCTAACGTGATTAGAATACTCCCTCTAGGGTTTTGGATTCCCTAAGGGTGCGTTTGGATTTATGGAATTGGTAGAGTGAAAATAGAATTGGGGTACTAAAATTTATTTCCATCATTTGGGATCAATTTTAAATCACGGAAATGGATTTAAGTCAAATCCCTAGGGAATTAAAATGTTGAATTGAAGCCCCAAATCAATGGAATTGAAATAACAACTCATAGGTTGTTGTTTCCAATTCCCTTTTACGAAAGGACGAGTGATCAAAATACCCTCATCGATACTTCAATCTATTCAAATGACTAAAATGCCTTTTGATGCAGCATGCATGTAGGTGAGTGAGGTGTGCACCACAAGAAATTAAACACAATTACTTAAGTGATGTGGCACAATAACCAAGATTCCTACTAGTACCAATACATGTAAATCTATGTAGTGTTCTAATTATATTAGATATGCAATATTGAGAGTTAGGATAAACAAAGTCATGACATAATTATGACGTAATTTATATACTCAAAATACCCAACTAAATTAGAAAACAAGTACAAGTAAGCTTGCTGGCCAAAATTTCTATTTGTTCAAAACAAATTCTTTGAAATGTTTAAATATGAAAATCAAGGTAGAAAAGTAAGGAACGTGTTATGGGACTGATCTAAGGTGATTTATAAGTCTAAGAAATCTTTTACAAGGGTTTAAAAGAGTTCTATGGGTTGATTAAATAGAAAATCCAACAAGCTACTTGTTTAGGAGTTTCAACAAACACACGGTATGCATTAAATTTCAAGCGGTCTAAATAATAAAGGTTAATGGGCTGAACTATAGAGGTTTGCAAGAGATAGAAAATGGCTAGGATAGGAACTAAATAACCCCATAAAATGTGGGCTATAGGTACTTAGAATACCAAGAAAATCTATCCCAACAATTCAAAACCATGCCAACAATTTCACATCAATACTACTCAAATAGGGTAATCAAAACGAACTAAAAATTGAAGAGAACACCTAATTTTTGTAGTGGCTAAATCCTTTTGATGTGTCTTAGCAAAGCTATCCACAATAATCCATTCGAAATAAGATAAACAATTCACTTTGATGAAGACCAACAATCTGTCTACAAATAGGTATTGCCACCCCACCTTAGGAATTTCTTAGAGATCTCCAATGGTTTTGAAGAAAAGAGAACCCCTCCACCTCTAGGTGTGCCGTCGAAGACTTATGAACACCCTAGTGTGTTCGAATTGCTTCAAAACTCCACCTCTTAAAGTTGGTGAACAATCTCTTGAAGAGGGAAAATTGTTCAGTTTACTGAAATTTTTAACAAATAATAAAATAGAGAAGAGAAGAAGAATGAAAAGTCCTTTTAACCTAAATGGAATGAATTAACCTCCACCACCACCGTTAACTTGGGATTTCCCAAGCCCCTTTCAAGGGTTTCCACAAGCTTTAGTTGAACCAAGAGAGAAGAGATTTTTTTTTAAAATTCAAATAATCATGCATGAAAGAGAAGGAGGCATGGACTTTATTTTATAAAGCATCCCACACTTAGGGTATTACAAAAAAGGGTTCTTTGGACCATAACAACCTCAGATAAATTCCCCCTAAAATACCCCTAAAACAAGCTATTATACCAAAATATCCCTTATTAAACAATTTTGGACTAAAATACCCTCAAATTCTATACCTCCTACAAAGAGACATAAATAAATGTGCAACAAATAAAAACAACAACTATTAAGCATAAAAATAAATCCTAAACATAAAACTAAAGTCTCCCAAGTCTAGAACATCATGTGGGCCCCTATTCGAACCAAAGTAATGGTACAGATCTCTTGCGATGCCTTTGATAAATCTGAAAATTACCCCTAGACCTGATGTCATCATTCACTCTCCCTTCCTAGAAAAAAGTTGTCTCTAATGATAAACAACTATGGTACCGCTCCAGAATATTTAAGTCGATCTGTTGAAACTCACTCTCTATCAACTGGGTGTTGTCGATCTCTGGTTAGTATTTTCACTTGACGAGGTATCTCTAGTGACCTCCCAGTTGAGTAAAAATGATTTGATCCTCCAAAATAACATCAATTTCCTCCCTATGAGCAATAATTGGTGGAAGTATTGGCATAAGCTGAAGAGGTTGAGGACCTAAAGTCAGGGTCTCTGAAAAAGGCTCAAGGTCTGGTGTGGAATAACCATGATAGGAGACTAAATCCTCCACATTAAATGTAGAGTTGATCCGTAAGTCAGTCGAAATATCCAAAACATAAGCATTAGATCCATTTTTGTTCAGAACTTTGTAAGGTCCCGAACTCCTAGCATGTAACTTTCGCGTGACCCCCTATAAGGTATCACTCAAGGCAAAATCTAACTATAACTGAATCCCCAATCCAGAACTCGCAATGCGATCGGTGCAAGTCAACTAATTATTTGTAGCGCTCATTACTCATGGCAATTCTACGCCAAATCTCCTGGTGAGTGAATATGAGATACAAATGCAGATGCAGACTCAGATAGATGAAGAGATACAAATATAGGAACGAGGTCTATAGGAGTCCTGGATCTATAACCTGTAACAATCTCGAATGGTCTTATACCAGTTGTCCTATTGATCGAACTATTATATGTAAACTCTGTAGTCGACAAAACACAATCCCATGACCTAAGGTTTTCACCAACCAAACATCTCAGTAAAGTCCCTAGGCTTCTATTTACCACCTTAGTTTGCACATCTGTCTGAGGGTGATAGACAAAAAAGAGTTGTAGCTTGATACCCATCATCTTCCATAATGTCTTCCAAAAATAACTGACAAACCTAACATTGTGGTCAAACACTATAGACTTAGGTACCCTATGCAAACGAACTACCTCATCAGATAATAGACGAGCGACCTTGGAGGCATTTGAAGTCTTGACATATGGTATGAAGTGGGTCATTTTAGAGAAATGATCCACTACCACCATAACGGAATCATGTTGCCTCAGGGAGCGAGGAAGGCCTAACACTAAGTTTATATACTCACATCTTAATACTGAGTGTGAGGTATTGGCAAAGGTGAATATAAGCCTGGACTCTACTTCCTCTGCTTTGCTAGCTGACAAGTATGACATTGCTCTTTAACTTTTGTCATATCTCATTTCAAATAGACCAGTAGAAACGGTCTTCAATTAGCAATTCTCATATCTTGACCAAAGTGGTCAGCTATGTTACCTGCATGCATCTTCTAAATTAGAAAGTCTCTCACTAAAGTACAAGGAAGGCATAAGTGTGTACCCTTAAAGAGATACCTGTCATGAATCACAAACTCTCTACTCTTTGTTGGTTGATCGTCCCATAAAGAGTGGAAGATTGTACTAAAATTTGGACAAGACTCATTATCCTTTCTGAGTCTCTCAAATCTGGTCACCTAAACGGTCATGGTATACAGGATATAGACATTTCTACTTAATGCATCTACTACCTTATTTTTTGAATCGGCTTTGTATTTCAATACAAATGTGTACTCCTGAAGAAACTCCATCCACTTGACATACCATGAGTTAAGTTTCTTTTGAGAGCTTAAATATCTCAAAGCCTCATGATCAGAGAAGAAGATGAATTCTTGCGGTAGCTAGTAATGTTGCCAATACCGGAGGGATTGCATCACCATATAGAATTTTTTGTCATTGGTGGAATATTTTTGTTTGGCCTCATTTAATTTCTCTCTAAAATAGGCCACAAGGTGTCATTCCTGACTAAGGACACAACCTATCCCAACCCTAGATGCATCACATGCAACTTTAAAGACTTTGAAAAAGTTAGGGAGTGACATGACAGGAGCTTCAATCATTCTTGACTTTATCTCCTCAAAGGTCTTAGTTGCTACTCGGGTTTACTTGAATTCACCTTTATAGACGCAGTCTGTAATAGGTGCCATAGATGAACTAAATCCCTAGATAAACCACCTGTAGAAGGTGGTCAAACCATAAAAACTCTGAACCTCATGAATATTGGTAAGTTTAGGCCACTCTACAATTGATTTGATCTTTTTTGGATTAGCTATCATCCCCTCACTGGATACGACAAATCCTAAAAAGATAACCTATGGGGTCATGAATGCACACTTCTTAAGATTTGTGTAAAGCTTCTCTCTATAGAGTATCTCACACACACTCTGCAAATGATTCAGGTGGATCTCCCTACTTAGGCTGTATATAAGAATGTCATCAAAGTACATAACCAGAAACTTCCCAATATAGGGCCTTAACACTTGTATCATAACCCTTATAAAAGTACTAGGATCATTGGATAGTTCAAAGGGCATGACAAGCCACTCATAAAGTCCATCCTTCGTTTTGAATGTGGTTTTCCACTCATCCCCTAACCTAAAACGAAATTAGTGGTAGCCACTTTCTAAATCTATCTTGAAAAAGATAGTAGCTCCATCCATCATGTTCAACATGTCATCAAGTCTAGGGATGGGAAACCTATACCATACCACAATCTTGTTGATAGATCTGATGTCAACACACATCCTTCAAGAACCATTCATCTTTGGAGTGAGAAATATAGGTATAGAACATAGACTCATGCTCTCCCTGATGAACCCTTTTCTCAACAATTCATCCACATACCGTTTCAACTCGGTATGCTTTGTAGGGTTCATCCTGTAGTGAGGTAGATTGGGAAGAGTTTCCCCAGGAACCAGATCAATGATGTGTTGAATGTCACGCATTGGGGGTAACTCGTCTGGCAAGTCATAAAACTCTCTGATGAGAGGCTCTACCTTAACTATGAGGTTGGAATGGGGCCAGGGGTCACTGATTTAGCGACTAACACAAACACTGGTGCATCACCCTGAACCTCATACTAAAACTCCTTAGGACTAAGAATGTTCAAGGCCTTTATCTGTGGACCCTTCACATCCTTCCCTTTATTCACTGGAATCTTACCTCTATATTGAGATTTTGGTGAAAGTGGAGTGAGCTTGATCTTCTTGCCCCTGAAATCGAACACACACGTGTTGGTCCTACCATACAACATGACGTTTAAGTCAAAGAGCCAAGGTCGGCCTAGGATCATGTGCCCTGCATCCATAGACATGACATCACACCATATCTTGTCCTTATACTGACAAAACTCAATGGGAAGATGACATCTAGGAATGGAAGAGAAATCTACTCACGACACTTTATAGAGCGAAGGGCGGGGAGTGATGGTGAGTCCAAACCGCTTCACATTATTAGTAAAAACCACATTACTGCAACTTCCACTGTCAATGATGACTCTGTATCTTTTCTCTTCACACTTGGCAAAGGTATAAAAGATGGTTGTCATTCGTCAATCCTCTTCTAGAGCAGACTGGGTGAGAGCACATCTCATCACCCAAATAGGAGTCTAGGGAGAGGAGTAGCTAGAATAGGAAGGTCTCATGATAACTAGACAACTATTCTTCCTTTCTCCATCATCATCACTCGGGGCCTGAATGGGATCAACAATCTCATCAATGTCACTCTCATCATCATCAGTGTGCTAATCCCTCTGAACTTCCTCATCCATAACATCCTCTAGGAATAGAGCATGCTCTTTGCATGAAAGACAAACCTTCGACTGATGGTCTGATCCCCCACACTTATAACATCTATCAGGATTACCCGAAAAATAAACCTTAGCCTCTTCTTTTCCTCGATTAAGAATTGGGTCATTCCTAAAAGGGTCAAGACTAACTCTAGGTGGTTGCCCTCATGATGTGGTTTTCATATATAGGTGCCTAGGATCTTAGGGTCGTGGAACCAAATGCCTCACATACCTCTCTATGTCCTATGTTATCATGTAGATTTGTTTTAAAGTAGTGATGTATTAGGGAATAAGCTCTTTCTAAATCTCAGGTTGGAGCCCCATCTTGAAATGATTGATGGTCATATCAGGACTCAAATGGACTCCACATCTCAATCTGTTATCATCAAATCTCATGATGTAGTCTGCAACGCTAGATGATCCTTGACAGATTACGTTATACTGCTTGAGAAATCTAGTGTGATAATGACGTGGAACGTAGTTCTCTTTGAGCTTCTCACGTATGTTTGCCCAACTAGTGATGGGTCTTTCATGTCTTAATAGATCTACTACTCAACTGACTTCCAGTAAAGTTGTGCTAACCCAATTAGTTTCATCCTAACGAATTTCACTTACCTATGAAGGGAGATATCATACCAGTCAAAGTACTAGTCCATCCATTAAATCCAGTCCAAGACGCACTTAGAGTCTAAGTGTCCATCAAAGGTAGACACCTTAACCTTCATGGACTTTAGGGCTCTCTCCTATAGATCTTTAGGATCCCTATAATCTCTCATCCCTCATTGTCTCTTGAAACCCTTGGGATCTATATCTTCATCCTCAAACTCTAAGGTTCCATCTCTTTGTGGGTCCCTCATCTCTGGTCCCTCAAGATGGATTGAAGACCTACCCCTTTGTGGGGTTCTCCTAGGCTCATGCCTAGGCTGGGGACTAGGAGTTCTTCTACCATGACTCTTTATAGATCTTTCATCCGAATGGTGGTCTAGAGTAGGACCTATATGAACTCCTCTCCCCTCCTGAGAATCTCTCATGTTATAGGGAGCCAACTCTTTACGGAATTCTTGCATTCTCTTATGAATGTTCTTGTTGCTACCTTCCAAAGCTAGAACCAACCTGCCAACTTTTTCCTCTAAGTCCTTAAAGACTGAGTCTTGAGTAAGTTGGGAGTTAGGTCCTTCTCCCAGGAACATCTTGATATGATAATCAAGTCCGGACCTAGTGGGCACACACCAAAGGACATAAGATAATTAGACTCTAAACTTCCTAAGAGAATGCCTAAACGCTAAGTGCTGAAATTTTCCTAAAACTCTAATGGGAATGAAATAAGAGGTAATGCAATATAAAAAAAAAATACAAGAAACTATCTATGCAAAACTACACCTAAAATGCAACCTAAGGGTGAGTGGCACAATAACCAGGATTCCTACTAGCACCAACACATGTAAATTTAGGTGGTTTTCTAATTATATTAGATATGCAATATTGAGAGTTAGGGTAAATAAAGTCTTGACATAATTATGACGTAATTTATATGATCAAAATACCCAACTAAATTAGAGAACAAGTACAAGTGAGCTTGCTAATGGAAATTTTTGGTTGTTCAAAACACATTCTTTGGAATGTTGGTAGAAAAGCAAAAAACATGTTATGGGACTTATCTAAGGTGATTTATAGGTCTAAGAAATCTTTTCCAAGGGTCTGGAAGAATTCTATGGACTGATTAAACAGAAAATCTAGCAAGCTACTTGTTTAGGAATTTTAATAAACACATGGTATGCATTAAATTTCAAGTACTCTAAATAATAGCGGTTAATGGGCTGAACTATAGGGGTTTGTAAGAGATAGCAAAGGGCTAGGGTAGAAACTAATAACCCCATAAAATGTGGGCTGTAGGTACTTAGAATACCCAAAAAAATTATCCGAACAGTCCAAAACCATGCCAACAATTTCACATCAATACTACTTAAATAGGGAAATCAAAACAAGCTAAAAATTGAAGAGAACACTTGATTTTCGTAGTAGTTAAATCCCTTTGATGTGTCTTAGCAAAATTCATCCACAATAATTCATTCAAAACAAGAGAAACAATTCACTTTGATGAAGACCAACAATCTGTCCAGAAATAGGTATTGTCGCCCCACCCTAGGAATCTCTTAAAGATCTCCTAGGGTTTTGAAGGAAAGAGAACCCCTCCACCTCTAGGTGTGTCGTTCAACACTTACGAACACCCTAGTGTGTTTAAATTGCTCCAAAACTCCACCTCTTAAAGTTGGTGAACAATCTCTTAAAGAGGAAAAATTTTCCAACCTACTGAAATTTAATAAAATAGAGAAGAGAAGAAGAAGGATAACTTTTTTTTTAACCCAAATGAGAGAGGCTAGCCTCCACCACCACCGTTAACTTGGGAGTTCCCAAGCCCCTTTCCAAGGTTTCCTCAAGCTCTAGTTAATCCAAGAGAGAAAAGACTTTTTAAAAAAAAATTCAAATAATCATGCATGAAAGAGAATGAGGTGTGGGCTTACTTTTATAAAGCATCTCACACCTAGGGTATTACAAAAAAGGGTCCTTTGGACCATAAAAACCTCACTCAGATAAATTCCCCCTAAAATACCCCTAAAATAAGTTATTAGACCAAAATATACCATATCAGATAATTTTGGATTAAAATACTCTCAAAGTTTGTACCCACCTACAAGGAGACATAAATAAATGTACAACAAATAAAAGCAACTACTACTAAGCATAAAAATAAAGTCTAAACATAAAACTAAAGTCTCATAGGTCTAGAACATCATGTGGATCCCTATTCGAACGAAAGAAATTGTTCAAATCTCCTACAACGCCTCTAATAAGTTTGAAAAGTACCCGTAGACTTGATGTCCTCATTACTCTCCACCCTCAAGAAACTGTGAGGAGTTTTTTAACAACACAAAGTACCCAAAATGTCCTCTGTTATTTATTTAATTGACCAAAATTCCCTTGAGTGAAAGATCTAGCTCATGTTAACTATGCTTCAGATTTTTTCAAATGACTAAAATGCCCTCCTCAAGTAACTGTAAGGAATTTATTTAGCACACAAAGTACCCAAAATACCCTCTTACTAACTGACCAAAATGCTTATGAGTGTAAAATTTAGGTCATGTTAGCTATGCTTCAGGTTTATTCGAATAACTAAACTTCTTAATTCATAGTTTACTTACCCATACAAAATAACTAGAATGCCCTCTCTCAAGCAACCATTAGGATTATTTTAGCACATAAAAACCCCAAAATTCCCTTTGTTATTTTATTTATTAACCAAAATGCCCTTGAGTGGAAAATTCAACTCATGATAGCTATGCTTCTTGTCTATTCACATGATGAAAATTCCTTACCCCCTCAAGCAATTGTGACGAGGTTTTTCAACACACAAAGTACCCAAAATGTCCTTTGTTATTTTATTAATTAACCAAAATACCCCTAAGTGGGAAAGCTAGTTCATGTTAGCTATGCCTTGGGTCTATTCAAATGACTAAAATTGTGCTCCTCCTTCAGACAATTGTGAGAAGTTTTTTTAACATACAAAGTACCCAAAATGCCTATGTTATTTTTTTAATCGACCAAAATTCCCCCGAGTGGAAAATCTAGCTCATTTTAGCTTATAGAAAGAGTGAAAAAGATATAACTGGTTTCTCTCCCCGAGTGATCTTCATAATGGATGAATTGTATTAAAATCCCTAACTGGTTTTTCTCCTCGAGTGATCTTCATAGTGGATAAACTGTATTAAAATCCCGACAAGAGTGAACATAACGTCTTTGTAGTAATTATCAAGAAACTGTAGGTCATATAAAAGCCCAAGCGTGGTGAATGCACAACTTTGGTGCCCAACTCATAGGACTTGGGAGTCCTTAGTGATGAGCCATAGAATCTCAAAGCCACCCAACAGGTAGAGAACGAACAAAATGGGGTGATTGAGAGTTTTGAATATTTGTACATCCAAACAGTGGAATTGAGATTTTTGAATTCCAATTCTGTCCATATATATGCATCCAAATGGTAGAATTCTAAATCCATTGAATTCAATTATGCAGATTTCAATTTTGTAGAATTGGAATTCCAAGTCCAATTCATTCCAATTCTGTGAATCCAAATGCACCCCAAGTATTTTGGTTATTATTATAATTTTTTTCATAACTACAATAATACCACTAATTAAAAAGTAAGAAAATTGCTTAGAGTTTCCTTTAACTTATCCATTAAATATAGGCATATGCAAACATTTGAAATTCCCATCAAGTCTTTAAAAATAAATATTTCTAAACAACTCAAAGATATAGACTATTCATCATCTAAATTTGACACCTCATTAATATAAGCTCTTTTATGTGACAAAATCTCTTAAAAATAGAAAAACTTTTTGTAATATAAATAACAAATTTTCATTCATCATATCAATCCTTGGGGATACAAGACGTCTTATCAAATCGTAGGTAATAAACTTACACATTAAAGTGTACATGCAGAAACTATTAATGGATGCCTAAATTTGAAACTGCCCAGTCACCATGATAAACTTTTTAAACACTCAACTTATCAAGATTTTTTTCATGGGATATCTTTTGATCCATCTACCTAAATGACTGTCAAAATGCTCAAGTAAATGTGATAATTTTGTAAACAACGTGAGAACTGTCATAAGCATCTATTCATATTGGTGATTGCTTAATGTACACTTAGTGTACACAAGTATATGGATTTGAATTAACTCTTTCATGACTAAGGATAGTTCACACTGTAGATGACATTATCTCACATATATACAATGACCTTGCAAGTGAATTTTCTGACCTTACCCATAGTCAAGAGTACACCAGATCTATACAAGTAATTAAAGAATCAATCTTCATTTGTAAAACAATGTATAATTGTCCATCATTTTTTTTTAAAGTGTTCCTTGAGTACATAGGTTTTTATTCAAAGTCATTTTACCCTATATGTATAAAACATAAATAGCTTTCAATGCCCCTTTACCTTACCAACCATCTCTAGCGGTGGGCAGGAGAGGCAGCCAACATGACCCATCTCTCATGAGAGGGGTATGGTTCCGACCATGGAAATTCCGAAGACAATGGATTTGTTCTGATGGGCGGAAGCCCTGGTAGGGGTGGATGGCCTTCTCAGTTCCCATGACCGTTCCTATCTTAGAGTCCGTTTCTAACTCGCTTGGGATGCTTGAATAACCCGACCAGGTTGACTGACTCGTTACAGATTCACTATTTCTTCTTCAATAATGATGGCCAAATATTGCTTTCTGCATCTTGTATTACTCTAGGTAACTTCCCAAGTAAACCTCCTCCTTCCTTGAATATATACCAGTTCTTTTATGAATTTTAAGACGTATGTCTTTATTTATGTCCAATTAATTTAGCTTCTACCGATTCAACTCCCCCAACTTGCCAAATTTCTAAACTCGTTAGGAGTTTCAACGCCTTTATTAAACCTTTTAGTAAACACTTCTCTCCCTCTGTGTGTATGTCAGTGGAAATTAAAACCCCAGCAAGCCCAAGGTTAAACAAGATTCCAGACTCTTACACACACAATTAAGTAAATTACAATCTTAAATGCTTGGCCAAGTATAGTCACAGAAGGAAATAATCAAGGAAGCATAACCCAGTAGTTACATATAGCCACAATCAAGTAGTAATTTGGGACAGGATAAGATATATTAAGGACAGATCAATTCAGAAAAGATCAAAACTATATCACATGCTGAAACTAATGGAAGCTAGCTAGCTACTTTCGACGAGGGGTGTTCTCAGATTCCGAGGCACCACCGCGGACCTTGGCTCCATCGCCTGCGCTATCAGACTTCTTAGCTTAGTAGACATAGTAACCGATGCCGGCGGCGACTAGAAATCCACCAACGGCCATCGTAGTACGGGAGAAGGGCAAGCTCCGCCGGTACTGCCCTAACTGCTGCCCCTGTGGCTTCTTCAACGCATCCGTCCCGGCTGTCTTATCGTCCTCTGCTCCCATCTTGTGTGTTTGTATCTGCCAATCTTTCTGCACTCTTCGTTTATTGTCAATATCTCCCTTTCTCTTTGTTTAAATTTATCAAGAAGAGATGAAAGGAGGGTATTGCCACGTTAGAGCCATGCGGGAAATTTACAGTTTGCGGTTTGGACAAGTGTTTACTTGGCTGGGAATTTATGAAATCGTATGTGCCACGCCCCCTGATGGGACACTTGGGGGGCGGAATCAATTCACTTTTTGGAGGTTTTTGATT
>JAOXJP010282372.1:0-19395 GCA_025762735.1 Platanus orientalis | reverse complement strand
TATATATATATATATATATTAAAGCAAAGGGGGCTGGTGCTATAGTGCCTTAAGCCCCCTTTGCTTGAGTCACATGGCTTATGCCCCTATTTTTCTTTTTTCCAAAATTTTCATTGTTTCATTTAAACTATAAATTTTTATTGTTTTCAATACATCAAAACACGTGTAAAGCTATCTCCACCAAAACTTTCATTCCTATGCATAGATACTTGAGTTAGCCAGGTAACCAATTACTTATTTTTTTCCAACATATTTTCTTCTCCAACTTTCTTTGCAACTTCTCTTCTTTTTGTACTCTTCAGTTTCTTCTAATCTCTTGGTTAATCTAGTCTCTCCTGCTTTACCTGGTGGTTGGTTACTCAAACAACACAAAAAAATGTAAGCTTCTTTTGTCCCGCTTCTCTTCTATGTAATCTGTATATTTATGGAGTTTTTTTTTTTCTTCTGTGAATGGATTTGAGGCATTTGAGGTATGATCTGTGTGTGTGTGTGTGTTACACTCTCCATGTTCTAACTACCATACCAAGCCCTAAGCAGCAACTGATAACCCCACACGTCTTCTCCCTCCGCATCTCTCTCTTCTCTGCAATAAATCCCTCAATTTTCTCTCAAGAAACCATCGATTCTCTACAATTTTTTTTCTCAAACTTTCTTCATTATTTTTCCTTTTATTGTTTTTTTGTTTTTTCTTCCTTTTGTTTTGACAATTTTCAAGATCACAAGCACAATTTTTCTTTCTCTTTCTTTTATTTTTTGGTTGTTGTGATTGGCATCAATGAAAAGAGAACAAGTCTAAAGGCTTAGCATCAATGGAAAGAACAAGTCCAGACTTATTTTTTTAACTAATCATCCCATTGCTTTCCAATTTTTCTTTCTTATTCTTTTTACATCTTTCTCCACTTTCTTTCCTTTTTATCTTTTTTTTTTTAATTTTATTTTATGAAAAAAGTAACTTATTTTTTTTCTTCTCTTTCTCTTTTTTTATGGGAGGTTAATGGTGGGGGGGGGGAGTAAATTCAATTTTGTATGGTCACATAGGATTATGTCTCATACAATTATCTATAACATCTTTCCCCTTCCTTTCTTTTTTACTTTTTTTTTAAATGTCTATATTTCTCAAAGTAACTTTAACCTCTATTTTTCTTATATCAATTTTTTTGTAACCGTGGCATGACCATGTGTGACTGCACAACAGGTTGATAGGTGGGTATAGAGCAAATAAATGTTGGGTTGTTCCTTACAATGTTGATTTATTGAGAAACATAAATCATATTGAGGGAAATCATATTTCTCTTCACTTCAATTCTCCAACTTCCCATGCAATCAAACAGAGCCTTTAGGTCCGAGTACACAGTTATTGTCACATAGTTTATCTATTCCATAACTGCTTATCCTAAACAAATCTAAACAGTACACTCGTATGGGAAGAGAGGATTGTCTACAGTTCAAACTCCTCTACAATCACGAATGGGTGAAGCTTACTCCATGGTTTTAATTTGACTAAGGTGAAGTGAATGAACCACATGTCAAGTTGCAATAGGCCTTGTTTGGGCCTAAATATTTTTTTAAAAATCTGAGCTCGAGCTCAATGCCTAAGATGGTGGGCCTAGCCCAAACCCGGCCTATGCCCACCCCTAATTGGAAGAAATGAAAATTAGGAGTAACAAACCACCAAATTTCCAAATAGAAAGAGTTACAGACATAATAAACCACCAAGACAGGACATAGAATGAAGACTTACTAAAATAGATAACAACTGAAGATGAACTTTAAGTAATAAATAAAATTTTCATAAGTAATAGAGAACAAGAGGATAGGATAGTATGACAACATGACAAAAGAGTGGGAATACACAGTAAAATCCGGATACTATATTGAAGTCACAAAAGAGGAAGACATACAAAACAACACATATACAAATGAAGGCCACCATGAGGAGATAACCGAAACAACACAAATCAATACACACACCATAGAAGGCATATAAGGTGATAATAATAGAAACAAGACCCAAATAAACTAAATAAGAAGAACAAATGGTCCCCAAAATAACAATACACAACAAGATTACCCCTAGGGAAAACTATGGTAGCTAAATATACCCCCTAAGATAAAACATTTCCTTTGGAAGGCATGCAATGAAACATTACCCATAAAAGACAACTTAATTAAGAGGAACATAAATGTAGGTTCAATATGCAATGAGAAGGAAGAAACAATACTACACTATTTAGTAACATGTCCTATAATAGTATAAGTTTGGTCCACCTCCCCTTTAGCAATAAGAACAACTAACCAAAATAAAAACAACTTAAAAAATTGGTTTAAAATTTGGTTAATGATGAATGACATAATAAATAAAAAAGGAAATGGCTATGCGAATGCATCTCTATCTATTATTGGATTTAATGGAAAACTATGGGATATGAACTCACTATTGATTAGTGCATGCAGACTAACACAGGACTTGGAGAATCTGACAATGCTCTAGGAAAAGGAAAAGAATGAAGAGCTAATATGGACACCTCCAAAGGATGAGTTCTTGAAAATGAACTTTGATGGAGCCTTATCTATAACTAAGCAGAGGGCAAACATGGGAGTAGTTGTGCATAATTCAAAAGGGGACTACCTTAATATACGAGCTAAACAAAGGAGCACATGTTCACCACTAATGACAAAGAGTGAGGCAACACTATTAAGACTACACACAACTATTTCAATGGGAGTCAAGAAGCTGGTGGTGGAAGGTGACTCAAAGGTTGTTATCAATGTTATGAAGGAGCCGTTGGAGGAAAGCCTTAATGAACTAAGAAATTGCATTCAGGAATGCAAGGAACTTCTTAAAACTTTTGATCATATTTGATTACAACATGCACTTAGAAGTAAGAATAAAGTGGCTCACTTAGTGGCCAGATCTAGTCTTGAAAAAAAATAATTTAAGCTTAGCACTTGGATGTATCCCCCAAGATATACAAGTGCTATAGCTCACAAATCATCAATATGTAAGAACCTATAATTTTAAATATTAATACATGCTCTCTTTTACCAAAAAAAAAAAAAAAAGCAAGCTGACCTTTGTTCTTTGTATTCATCTTCCCTGACCCGAGTAGGTACACTGTCATAATGACCCACTCGATAGCACTCATATAATGGCACTGATCCGAGCATTTGCTGTCCCATCAATTGTTAAGATTACGAAAAAAGAAAAAAGATAGGAAAAAGATTATAATGTTCCTATTTTACAACATGGTTCCTAATAGATATCATTATTTTCTATTTCATACTCTCTTTCAATAAGCCCTCTCCTCTTCAATATTTGAACTCTTGAAGTTTTTTAATTTATTTTTTATTTTCCTCTCAAAAGAAAAACAGAGCAAATTATTGCATATAATGTTTATATACTATTTATACACTAAAACACATAACATAAAACTATTTATTTGGAGTATTAAGGTATGAATTTATAGTCATGTACACAGAAAACAATCAAATGGAAAAAAAATATTTTTAACGTTGTCCTTTAGCTTTTAAATTAAGAAAAAATATCCTTAATTTCAACCAGGTGCCTGCATTAGCCCGCCAGGCTCATGGACCAAAGCAAGTGTTTAGGTGCCAATTGCAAAAATTCAAATAAAGACACATCACTAAGGATTTTTTTTAAGGGCCACTGCCACATTGACAACCCTGCGCTACAACTAGCTAGGGGGAAGATGTCAATGCAGTCAATTGCAGAATTGTTGTTCAAGGGTTTTGAAACCCTGAATTACCCATTGGAATGGCCATACTCTGCCATGTCGTTTAAGCACCTAGGCACTCATAGGGTAACAAACAATGTAATGTCACTTGCAGCATAAGTCTTTTCAATTTGAGTCGATTAATAGCGAAAGGCAAGTATTTGTACTAGTTTGACAACTTAAAGGTCCCATTGTGTATCCCAAGATAAATTAAATTTAGGCTTAGGCTCATCATGCAAAGGTTGGGATCTATGATTTTTTAGGGCATTCTATGCTTGAGTTGTTCTTGTGCTAGGAGTAAACCGTAGTGGATTGGACTTTTTGTTAGCCTTGTCAAGCCCAAGTTCATTCATCTAACAGCCCCAAAAACAACATAATCTGATTCATATCAATACAATGTGAATTATGGGTATTATGTGGATTCAAATCTAATGGTTTAAAAGAAAACTGCTTATGGGAATACCTTATCAAATCCTATTTTAACAAAAGATCCATCAATCTAGAGAGGGCAATGATCACCTTAACAGATTGTGCTTACGTGAATGGTGATATATCTTAGCCACATGTTGTACTCGTGATAACTTTGGTGGCTGTAACAAAATTAGACAACGAATTTGGATTGAATGAGTTGGGACATGTTCTCATTGATGTGTGCTGTATATATACAAATACATAGATCATGAAAATAGGAAAGACAAATGAACAAAATATTACAAGAAATGGAAATGTATGTTGTTGTGTGTGATTTGCTTGTATAGCTGTGAGACTATAGCTGTATATGATCCAATCTTTCCTAATACTCTCTAAGTTGGAGTGTGAATAATATGAATACCCAATTTGTGCAAGAGATCATGCTGTTGTGATGCACTAAGTGGTTTAATAAACAAATCAGCAGGCTGTTGATGTGTAGATATATGTGAAGTACATATGATGCCTACCTGAAGCTTTTCTTGAATAATATGGAAGTCAATCTTAATATGTTCGGTGCATTCATGAAAGATGGAATTGGCAGCAATGTGCAAGTCAGCTTTACTGTCACAAACATCAAAGCAGGCTGAGGATGAGAAAGTTGTAAATCATGGAGTAGATTAAAAAGCATGTGACCTCAAAAGAAGTGGTAGCCATGGCTCAATATTTAGCTTCAACTAATGATTTGGAGACTCTGCTTTGTTTTTTTTGTTTTTTGTTTTTTGATTTTCTTGAGATAATAGAAGAGCCTAGCATGATACCATATCTAGCAGTAGATTGTTAGGATTTTGTACAACTAGCCCAATCAAAGTGACAACAGGCTCGTAACTAAATATGAATGGAAGATGATAATATAATGCCTTGAGTTGGAGATTGTTTGAGATACTGAATAATGCAATGAGCAACATTAAGCTGTGGTTGCCAAGTTTTTTTTGTATTGACTAAGTATTTGTATAGATTATGTAATATCAGGGCACGTGATTGTGAGATAAATCAAGCGACCAATGAGACAGTGATAGCTTGTGGGATCAGACAAGAGGACCCCATTTGATAATGTGAATTTGAGTTATATTCCATGGGATTCATTGTAGGTTGTAAGCCCACAAAACCAGTATCCTCTAGTATCTCTAATGCATATTTGCATTGAGAAAGGTATATTCCATGTTTTGAACAAGCTACTTTAATGCCTATGAGGTATTGGCCCAAGGTTCTTTAGCTTAAATCGGCTATGAAGAAATGCTTTGAGAGTAGTGATGGCAGAAATATTAACTCCCGCGATTATGATGCCATCTACATAAACGAGCACAATGGCAAAAGAAGAACTTGAAATTCATGTAAACATAAAATAATCTGCCTTGGATTGAATAGAATTAGCATCCTTAGTGCAAAAGAGAGGTTTGCAAGCCATTAACGTGATGCCTGCTTGATTCTATATAATGATTTGTTGATTTTACAAACTCGTGTCTCTTCCTGTCTAGAAAAACCATGAGGTATTTGCATGTAAACCTCTTCTTCTAAGTTGCCATGTACAAATGAATTGCTGACATCCAAGTGGAGAAGATGCTATTGTTGAATAGAAACCACGACTACTAGGACACAATCAATAACTAGTTTGGCAATGGGAGAAAAAGCTTTCCAATTCCTCAAGGGCCTTGATTTCATTAACCATGGCCTTGTACCAATGTGGATCATGAAGTGCTTGCTTGAAAGACCTGAGTTTTGTGATAGTAGAAATTGCTATATAGAAAGCCCAATTTGAAGGAGAAAGATAATTATAAGATAGAAAATGAGAGAGATGATGAAAATACTTACTTGAGGGATCATTGTTTAAAGATGATGACAAAGTAGAAAGAAGTTGCATAATCATAGTATAATGATATATAGTCCTTAACATAACTTGGTGGTTTGATAGGATGGGTAGAATGGTGGGAAGTTGGTGATGGTAATGGTCCTAAATTGGGTGCTTCATTGTTTTCGATGGGGTTATAGTGGTGGTGGTGTTGGTGGAAGGTTTAGCACAATCCGATATTGGAAAGGGTAGTATAAGCTTGTGGACTTTGTAAGCATTGTCAAAAAGGGAAATATATCTTCATGAAATATAACATCATGAGAGATAAGCAAAGTTTGTGATTCAAGATCATGGGTTTTATAGCCTTTTTAACAATATGGATATCCAAGGAAGATACAACGCTTGGCTCAGGGTTCAAACTTGGTTCTTTTAAGTGCATGGGTTGAAGCATAGCAAAGACATTCACAACTTTTTAAATGAGAATATGATAGCTTGCGGTTAAATAATTTTCCATAAGGTGTATGTCCAGAAAATGGGTCTAGGAGTGAGATTGATTAAATATGTAGTGGTTAATATGCTATTCTCCCCAAACTAAATATATATATGAGCTAAAAACAATATGGTTTAAGCTACATTCAGAAGGTGATAATGTTTGCGCTCTACCACACCATTTTGTTGTGCAATCGCAACACAACTTTGCTTAATGATCATCCCATTCTCAGAAAAAAAAAGGGTCATGATGAATTCTATACCATTGTTAATTTGGATCTGCTTTACCTTCCAATTGAATTGGTTTACATTAGATTAACAAAGGAATTTGAGTATGGGTCTTGTAACACCCTAAACCCGAACTCAGATATCATCCGTATGTGCCCGGATTCAAATTGTCACGTTAGTCCAATCCATATTCAGAATCACATAAAGACACACCTTTAAAGCCATGTTCAACTCAATCCGATTGCCTTTACATTAGTGTAAGCATAAAGAATCGTTAAAGCATATCCAATCATAATCCATTAGTATTAGTATGCATTGGAAACATAAACCATACTCAAGCTATTCATCCATTTAATAAAGTACGTAGTGGAAAGGAAATCTAAAACCATATGACCATAAGTGTAAAAACAAGGATGCCCATAGACATATGCATCCATCATAGGTAAACTTCTAGGTTCAAATCATTCCTATTACATTATCATCCAAAATAAAAGAATATTTATTTACATTTATGTATCCAAAAGAGAGTCTCCAAAAGTATCAAACTACATAAGAGATCCACATCTCTTCTTCTCATCTCTAAGTTCACCGAATGATCACAATCACCACGTTATATCAGTCCATATCCAATAATAGGGGATATAGCCTGCATGTGTACTTGCATAATGGAAACTGAACATAATGTTAGTGTGAAGCTCAACTAAATACATCAATAGCAAAACAGTCCATGGATGAAGCAAATATGTGAAAATAAACATATTAATTACCATGGACAGTATAAAAAAAACATTTCAATATAATGATAAGTGTAGCAGTTCTTTATAACTAAGTCAGTCAAATATTCAAGTTTTTCATAATCATTCATTTATCTTCCAATTCTTATTCTATCACTTATCATTAGGATTCATACACATTTGTTCACTTTCTTGTAATTCAATCAATTCACTTATCATTAGTTTAGATATTTTCATAATGACTTCATAAGTTTAATCATTGTTCTCCATTGTAGCAACCTAATGAGAGGTCCTATAATTATATTTGATGGGGTTCAATGGGTTCAAATGAAGGAAAGGTACTTGTCAAATCAATATCAATAATTTCCATTATTGCAACCCAATGGTAGGTCTCAAAACAATAATCAGAAGGGTTCAATAGGTTCAAATGAAATGGTAGATTCACAATATCCATTGTTGCGACCCAGTGGAAGACCCCAAATAGCATTTTTCAAAGGAGTTTAAAGAGTTAAAAAAGGTGATCGAATAACAATCTCCATTGTTGCAACCTAATGGAATGTTACAAATAGTTGTACCATTGTTGTGACCTAATGGTAGGTCCCATAAATCACATCATATCCATTGTTGGGACCCAATGGAAGGTACCATATAGATTACCGGTGTGGTCATCTATAATTTACTATTGTTGTGACCCAATGGCAGGTCCCAAATACATGTCTTCTTTGTTGCGGCCTAAGGGCAGGTCCCATAAAACATTACCATTGTTGCAACCCAATGACAGGTCCTATAAATCATATTCCATTGTTGCGACCCAGTGGAAGGTTCCAAATGGTTAAATCAGGTTCAAAGAGTTTAATAATTCCCTAAGACCCAAAGAGAGTTCAATAGTTCAACACCTTTCTTCGGGTTCAATGTTCAATGAAGATATATCAAAGGATACCATTAGCAAAATAAAGGGCTCTCATGACATATGAAAAAGGGTTTCAATAATTTGCTCATGGTGTGTTCACTTTTCAGATTCAATAGTTTATAAATCACATATTTAAATCAAGAATATCAATATTTCAAGAAGTCAGATTTTCACAACTTTTATGCTCTTTCATTGTATGAGATCTGTGGTTTACTCAAAACATTCAAATTTCAAATCATTAGTTCACATGCCATAGTTAGGGGTGTCAACGAGCTAAGCCAAGCTTTGCCCAACTCAGGCTCATTGAGCCTGAGATACTGGGCTTAGGCTTGGCTTGTCAAGAATGAGGTAAGCTTGGCTCAGGCTCAGTTTAGGCTCGACTCATAAAAATATGGCAAAAATACCTTACCTTCTTCTTCTTAAACACCGAACCAACAACTATGATTGGGAGCGGTTCTGATGTAACCAACAGGAGCAAAACACCGCGTCGGTGCTGATGTCAAAGGAGATTGGAATCTAACCCAAGAGCGTTAAAATAAAGCAAAAAGGGTTAACCTGTGGTAAGTGTCGTGGATGATTTCCGCCTAGTACTCCACGATCTCAAGAAACATGGGCATAGCGAGTTCGAGGTGTTAGGTGAAAAGGGTTGTACCAGTCATCCCTATCACTAAGAGAGCTAGGTGGGTAGAAGTTGGTTGCCAATATTAAGATGGAAGGGCTACCCAAGAGGCTCCATTGGTGCGTCTAATCTCAAAGATGCATTGCAGCTCAAGTCGTTACTGAACAAGGTCGTGCTCAATGCTGCTGTTTTCATGATATAGCCTTGTTACAGTGGTTGCTGTACCCAAAACTCCACATGCAGAGAAAGAAACAAAATGGAAAGAGACTTGGGTTTGCAATGGTTCAAAGTGGAGAGAGATTTCTATAGTGATGGTATTGTAAAATACACTGAAATTACAAGGGTTTATTATAATCTACTAAGGGTTTTATGCACGGTCATAGAAAAAAGGGGGGGAGAGAATTTCATTTGGGCTTCTCCTTGTTGACCGGTAAGTGCTAGGAATGTGGGACTTTAACTCCAGGAAAATATAAAACTAAAGTTAGGGTACTTGTAGGTATTTTACCAAAAAAAAAAAAAGATGGCTTCACCATAAATTAAATTTGTAGACTTCTTTATGGGGTTGGGGCTTTTTTAGCAAGTGAAATGCCAGCATAACATCTTTACTTCTTGAGCCCAACAATTAAAAAAAATTAAAAAAAACACTCAAGTAGAAGCCCTGCAGTCTACAAACCCCTGGCAGTCCCCCAACCTACTCTTTGATATATCAATCAATCTTGACAATTTTTTTCTTTTTATTATTAAATGATTTTTTTTATAAAATAATCAGAGACTATTTTTCATTCATATTATAATATAATAAAAAATTGTAATATTTAAATACATGCGTTAATGTACTATTTGACCAACCGAGCTTTTAGCGAGCTGAGCTTAGTACAGCTCAGCTCAGGCTCATTTAGTAAACGAGCTCAAATAGAGGCTCAGGCTTGGCTCTTTAAGCTTCAAAAAAAGGTCGAGCTCGACTCATGATCCGAGCCAGCTTGGCTCATTGACAGCCCTAGCCATAGTTCATATGTGGAATCAAGGTTCAATTCAATTCAAGTTCAATCAAATAAATCTCTCTTATGCTAATTTTCATGTTAATACAAGAGGATTCATGTTAGCTTAATGTTTTCCAATAAGCTTTACTTAGATCATTCACTTTAAGGTTCATAATTGCCAAAGTCATGGGGATTCTTATGAATATTAGTCTAGCTCCATGTTAATCACACAAATTCTATAAGGATTCAATAGCAAAACATTTATGGATCTAGCAATAGAGATAATCATGAGATCAAATAGCTTTAAAATCAATTTACATCAAATCATTCGAGAGTTTCAAAAAAGGATCAATAGATCTATCCAATATCAAATCATAGACGAAGAAGAACAAGGCTCAACTTACGTAGGAAAATTCTCACAATCAAGGACCATCAATATAGACAAGGTTCTCATGATCTTTCCATTCCAAAAATAATTCAAACGATGGATTCCTCCATAAAATATCAAAATCTATAGCAAAGAATAGGATGAATTGATATTAGTTTGTAAGAGTACTTACTTCCACTTTTCTTCCTTCATAAGCTTGAATTCCACAAGCTTCAAATGCCAATCTCTACAAAATTTATATAGATTTAATGAGTAGACACTGTAGAACATGAATCTAAGATCAAATTCTCTAAACTCTATCTAATCAAGCCTAGATATAAGATGAATGGCTTATCGTAAGCTTAGGAGAGCAAGAATCTCCTCTCTCTCTCTCTCTCTCTCTCTCTCTCTCTCTCCTAATTCTCCCACTTCACTCTCTCTCTTTCTTTCTATGTTTTAATGAGTCTAATGGACCCAAATGAGGTCACAATGCGGTTATATTTTGCCATAAACAAGATCACACATTAGTGGAAGTTGAATAGGATTAAACCACGTCATTTCCCTACGAGGTCTTTATTGTTTCCAGATTTGCGAGTCGTGATCGATCAGGAGATTTTTGATCGGTCATACTTGTGATCGGTCAAGTATCTCTTGATCGATCACACCCATGATCAGTCATGGATCTTGTGATTAGTCACTGATCTTGCATAATGGAATTTCCTACGCATAACCAAAAACTCCCTAATGGTGTGACTCTTGTCTGTGATCAGTCTGGGTCCTCATGACTGGTCATGAGATTTGTGATTGATCACACTCATGATCAGTCAAGCTTGAGACTTTTTTTACATTTTCTGTTCACTTCACTTTTGGGTTTCCAAAGTCCAACCCAATTGGTTCAAGATCCTTCTAATTCATTATAAGTCATGTTTAGCTCTTTTGAGCATTGAGGGTGACCCACTTGCTCATAATTACCAATGGTTCAATTTTGACACTTGGTGTCGTGTCCGGATCCTCTAAACTTGCATAATTTGGGTACGGGGTGTTATAGGTCTAGTTGTTGATTTGTGTCTTATAAAGTAAACCCAAGTATTGTGTGTGTAGTCATCAACAATGGTCAAGAAATAATGTACCCCACTTAAGGAATTAGTTTGATAATCCCCCTAAATATCATGATGGAATAATGCAAATGGTGCAATAAAAGTAATAGATTTTAACGGTATGATAAACATGCTTGCTTGGAAAGTGGACAAACAGAACAATGATGTTATTAGAAATAAAAATATTAGGTATGATTTTAGATAAAAATTGCAAGCACTTATTTGATAAATCTATGCTAAAGGTCAAAAGAAGAAACTGAACCAACTGAATTATATCTTATCGTAGTAGGACTATAAAAGTAGTATAGACTGCCCCGCTCTGTACCTACTCCAATTGTCATCCTCAAAGATTGGTCCTGTATGACACAAGAATCAGAGAAAAAAAAATTAGAAACTTATGTGAATTTTCTTGCAAAAATAAGATTAAAAGAGATTGTAGGATACATTGGAGATCCTGAAGAACCATTGGAAGAGTTGAAATGATTGTACCAACATGACAAAAAGGATCATGACTTCCAAAAGGTAATTTAACAGTGGACGAACCAAGGGAAGAAATGGATGTAAGTAATTAATTGGAACTGACCATATGGTCTGTGGCTCCAGTATCAATTATCCAAGAATCTTGATTTAGATTTTAGGGTAAACTCAAGGACATACTTGATAAGTTTATGACCAGATGGGTGTTACTTTTCTGATGTGCCATAGCCAATTTCTTATTGAACAAAGCAATTAATTGATGGCACTATTCTGGAGTGAAAGGAAAATCACTAGAAGATGATTCATTGCTCAATTGGTCACTTGTTAAGGCTGCTACTTGAACTTGATTGGCAAAGCTTTGAGAAGTATTTTTATGAAGTCTGACAAGGAGGATATCCATGTTTCTTGTAGCACCTATCAATAGTGTTACTGACCTAGCCACAACTTACAAGTTAGTCTCTCCCATTTAGCACCTTGTTAGAGAATTCTTCTTATTGTTAATTTGGATAAAAGAAGAATTTTGAGGACTGGTGTAATACACTGAAATACCGAAGCGCATTTTAGAAAAAATAAACAAAACAAATAAAAATAAAGGGGTTTTCTCCCCATTTGTTCGAACGAATGAAAACTTGAAAGAGGGGGAGTGTTCATGAGACTGGATGAGAGGAGAGAAGGAAGAGAAAGTAGAAAAGAAGGAAGAGGAAGAGGAAAGGGAAGAGAAGAAGAAAAAGAAAAGAAGGGGACAGTGGATTCAGTATTACACTATTTCAAGGAAAATAGAAAAGGGGGGTTTAACTCTAGTTGGTGGGCAACAGCCCTAATCCCATGAAATTTGTAAGTGGGTTGAATCCTCTCCTTTGATTCTTGCAGTAGAATAAGTTAATTATATATAGTGTAAATTTCAGCTTTCCTTTTTGTAAGATTTTTAAGTGTAGGTATTGAAATTTGTCTAAATTTGAAACTTCTTCCCTAAAATGGGGAAAAAATGGTTATTTTGTTGGGTTTGACATCCCTATTTGAAAATGTTTAAGTTATTGATAAACTTAAGGTCAAAGGGTATGTGAATGGGCCCAAGAAAATTAGGGATTTCATCTTAAGATATTGACATGAACCCTAAACCCCAAAAGTTTAAGAATGAATAGTATAAATTATTTACCTATTTGGGATGAATTGAATGGTTGGGGTTTATGTGAGAACCCTTTTGCATGCCAAAGACATGCTTTCAAGAAAAGAAAACATTTTGGGGGTATTTTTCTAATTAATGGATTAAACCCCAAAGATTTTTATTGAATTAACAGGTTAAGAGATGTTTCTTTTTCATGTAAAGACTAAGTGGTTGACCCTAATAAATTTATATAACAACTTTGGTATGGTAAAAATTTGAATAAAACTCTAAAATACTTGATCTCTCCAATTTTCAAGTGCTAATAAGTTGTTTGGCTCAATAGAGGGGGATACCTACGAAGCTAAAGAGATTGGTAAGTAGATCCTTTATTCTATAATTTATAGTAATGTTAGGGTTTTAATTTGACAAAATAAATTGAAGAAATATGTTGTTACCTGATTTGATTGTACATGAATCTTGTTTTAGTATTTCATTTTCCTATGAATGTTTTTCTATTATCTTGGAATTTTTTTAGAGATGGAAATGTATTTCTTTGAAATAGAAAAAAATTATTTCTAGGTGAGTCTCATGTTTTGATCTAGGTTTATTATTAGTGCTTCTTAGTATAGGTTTATGATTTTTTTTAAAGACTTTACACAAGTTTGATACTTTTATGATATGGAAAGCATTCCATACCTCATTAGGGTTGTATTGCATGCTAATAATACAGGACAAGATAATAATTCATTAACTTTTGTATCAATTGTTGAGATGTTGGGATTTATGTTAAGTATTTTGTATTGTCAATGTCCATTCCAAAACATGTACACGTAGTTTGGTCATGTAGTAGGACTTTGAATATATTTTGTATATTTATGTAAGTTCAAGTCTAACGTCTGGTAAAACTTCAAGAAGATTGACTCAAAAGCTAGGATGACCACATGCCAAAAAGACTCAAGTATGTGTCGAAGAATGAAAAGTCTTAAGAGCAAACTACATCAGGAAAGCTAATTATTGGATTCAAAGGTAAATTGGTAAAGATTTGTAAGTTGGGTATAAGGGATGAATCTTAAAACAAAATATACTTAAAATGAATTGTTAGACATAGACCCAAACCCGAGGGACAAAGGTTTAGAGTATGGACCTATGGACTGATAGACTTAGAATTGACCTATCCAAATCCTAGATAAGGCCTAAAAAGGTTTGGATAAATGATGAACCAAATTGAAAAAAAAAAAGAAATGAAAAAAGTGTTGAAAAGGAAAAATGGCCCAACTTAAAACGGCCATAACTTTTGATCCAGATGTCTGCATGTAAGTACTCAAAATGAGTGGCTCAATGAGTTCTTTCTAAAAAATAGAAAGATCTCTTATTCGAGATTCTTACAACTGCTAGTTTTTTTACCATTTTAATAGATTCGTTAGAGGATCATTTAGGTTAGTTTTTCAAATCTATAAATAGGGGAATGAGCCCCATTAGTTAAAAAAAAATTACAAGTGGATGATTTTATAAGAAAATCATTGTAAATTCAAGCCAAAGTGCTTATGAGTTAGAATTGTTTTGTCCTATAACCTTGACTGAAATTTGTATAATTATACCTTATTCAAGGTCTTGAGAGAGCCTCCCAAAACTTTTAGTTATATTCTTTGGAAGTAAAAGGGTTGGGATACAGGTTAAATTAATCTACATAAGAGACAACCCAAAGAAAGAATATCATCTACATCTTCAACAAGTTAGTAGCCTTTGCCGGAACCACAAGAGGCGAATTCTCTTCACATTTGCCAGAGTCAAGTGAACATTAATCCATTGGAGTCACTGAACGGAGCGTACCCACCAGAGCCTCTGGGAGCACACTTATAAAGGAGTGGATTCTCTAAAGTACTACTCAAAATAAATTAACTGTTGAGAGTGGATGTAAGCCTGGTATGCTGAAACACTATAAATCCTTGTACTGTGGTGTGTCTTCTTGTTTGCTTGTCTTTATTGTGTTTATTATTTAAGCAAATTCTAAAGTGGAATTAGTTACCCTGCTCCCACTTTGGTATAAGAAACTGTACACAACGACAGAGCTCTATGGTACACTAGCATTCACTTGCTAATTTACTTAAGTCATTATTTGTGTTGTGAGTTAAA
This sequence comes from Platanus orientalis, assembly GCA_025762735.1. NCBI lineage: Eukaryota > Viridiplantae > Streptophyta > Magnoliopsida > Proteales > Platanaceae > Platanus > Platanus orientalis. Next base: position 4,265 of record JAOXJP010282372.1, on the reverse strand, counting down.
TAAATTAAAGATGATCTATTTGACTTTCCCAAAGACAATATGTACCTAAATCAATAAAATCCAAAGAGATTTTTTTTTGTGGGGACATCAAATGGAGGGCAGATATTTTATTTATGAGCCTAATATCACTTTTATGAGGAAAAACACCCAAAGAAGACTGGGATTTAAAGAGATAGAAGTGATAAAGTATTGATAACAAAAATTAGCTGGCAATTTTTTTGGGATCTATAAGCTCTATGGGTCAAATTATTGAAGGCAAAATACTTAAGAGGTGCTGATTTTTGGAATGGGAGAATCTCGAAATCATGTTTAAGATGCTAGTTTAGTTTTCAAAAATATCAAAATCTCTCGATAGACAGTTGTTGTTGAATACCTAAAAATGGGAAAAATATGAATATTTGGTTTGATCCAGAGCTCCCAAACATTAAAGATCATATGATTGGACTGAACTTAACATAATGTTCACTGAGAATGGTATGATAAATCATAAATTTAACATCCAATACTTGGAAAGAAGATACAATACAGCATGTATTTCAACCCCATATAGCTAAGGCAATATTGAAGATTTATTTATGTTTAACCATTCTGAACAATATAGACTTATATGGTCTAAAACATCATCTAGTAAGTTCACCACAAAATCTGTATAGAAAGCTCTTAGAATGGATATCCCTTCCTCCTCATCATCAAATATGGAAGATATTTCAATATTATGAAATGAACTATGGGTGGAAAAAAAACTTGCCAAAAAGAATTGCCATGGTTTATATGGAGGTGTTTAAATAACACAATTCTAATTAAGATCATTTTCTATAATTTTATTCCAGATTTGGAGGCAAGTTGCATCATCTATGGGATAGAGTTGAGATCATTGGAACATGTACTTTTTCTATTGTAACCATGCACAGGCTATTTGGTTTAATCTCTAGTCCTACACAATAGAAGGAAACATAAAAGCGTTAAAGAATGGACCAAGAAGTGGCAGTCCTCGTTACAAGGTTTCCTCCATATCTCCAACTTATGCACTATGATAATTTGGTACATTTGGAAGGCCTGAAACCAAAAGATATTCAAAGATGAATCAGCACAACCTGAGTCCATCATTAATTCGGTAGTAGCATTGGTCTGGAAATACTCGAGTGTATTAAGCCCAAAAAGCAAAGAAATGATCCAAGAGACCCACTTGTGATTGATAAGAAAATTTAGTGGAAACCACCTCAAAGGAATTTAATAAAAATCAATGTTGATAGAGTTGTAAGAGTTGGGAGTGTAGAAGTAGTGGTAATACACAATCATTCAAGAAGCTTTCTATGTTGTAGTGTAATTTATCACAAGTCATGTATGATGAAGGAAGCAAAAACATTTCCTTTCCATTTAGGTTTATCTCTAGCACAATGATTTCCAACTCAGACAAATCCATATTGAAGTTGATAGCCTCTAAATTGTAAATCTCTTAAATGATCCTTATTTTGATCTGCCTTAGTGTATTGGACTTATACTTTTAGATTTCCAATGACTTATGTCTATCCTCAATAATATTCAAATCATATTTTCTTCTAGAAAATAAATGAAGCAACCCACAATTTGGCATAATTTGTGACATGTCATTATATTTCTCAACATTGGAATACCTTAAAGCTCCCCGATTATATTAGTGGAATCATATTCGTGGAAGAATGTAACATTGAGGATATTTTAGTTGAATGAAATTGAATCTAGATCTACTTAAAAAATAAACCAAATTTTATTGATTATAACAACTAAAAATATCACCAATAGTTACAATGAATGAAGTATTTAATTACACTGATTTATGCATGCAGTAACAATTACAAATTATAATACAATAATTATTGGAGATATATTTTAATTCTTATATCAATTTGACTTAAATATAGAATACACAAAATACAACAAACCACAAAAGTAGAAGTCATATATGTTTATTTATTCTATTTCATTTTTAATAATAACATAACTCCCCTCCCTGACTGATTACTAGAACCTTTAACCATTACTTCTAAGGCAACAAACAATACCAATCAAAAGAATGTGTTTGCTATTATGTCTAGCGCAACGCCTCTAGAAAAGACACACTGTCCTATCCAAATGTCCAAAGATCATCATAGATCTGCCAGAGATAATAGTTTCCGTAAAGTAGAGACCTAGAAATAGGTTCATGAATACCATTAATATCCACTGGAGGGGCAGTAATGAAGGAGATAACAAATATAGAAGTTGTGGTCAATTAGGTAGGGATCATCAAAACACCAAACCATCCAATGTAAAGACAATTTTCGGTATTGGTTATCTAGTTACAGAAACGACTCCATAGGCTTTCGCTTTCACATCTCTCTAAATTGCAGTCATGGTACATCATCATAGCTCAGGAACTTTTTCATTCTGTAGGAAAAATGAGAGGGAGAGAAGGGGCCTTGCACTAAAATTGGATATGTCCAAGGCATACGATCGGATTGGATGGAGTTTGCTCAAGGCTGCTCTTCAACATTTTGGGTTTAGCCAAACATTAATTGTTGATTTGGTCATGGAATAGGTTACATCTACCACATTTTCAGTCATTCTAAATGGATCTCTAGAGGCCTGGGAATTAATAGTTATGCTCCTTCCATATCCCATTTGATGTTTGTTGATGATTTACTCTTACTTGGAAGAACTAACAGGATCGCCGTCAATTAAATCAAAGAAAAGCTTGATGCCTATGAGAAGTGGTCCAAAAAAAATTAAATTTAAAAAATCATTGATGCACTTTAGTAGAAATGTAAGTCAGGAAAAAATAGAAGATATAATTTCTATGATGGGGGCTCAAAAAATGGAAAACAAATGACAAGTACCTTGGAGCACATCTTCTACTTAATCCATAAAAAAAAAACAATCATCCATTTTTCTTTAATCTAAAAGGTGGAAGATTAATTATCAGGTTTAAAGGCAAAATTATTATCACATGTGGGGAGGAAAATTTTAATAAAATTAGTTTTGGTAGCTATCCTAATGTATTTCATGGCAACATACCTTATTCCAAAGGATTTTTAGTGTGGATTTAAAGGAGGCCATTTATACTTAAAAGTCTAGAGATATTTTCAACAAGATTAAAGTAAAGGTGGATTGGGTTTTAGAGACGTGAAGTTAGTCAACTAATCTTTAGCCTCTAAGATGGACTAGTGCTTTCTGAAAAACTTAGATGTAATTGGAGTTAAAGTTCTTAAAACAAAATATTTAAGAAGCCAAATATTCTAGAAGGAAAAGTGCCTAAGTACAATATCCAGAACATGGTTGGACATCATGAACTGTAAGATAATTTTGAAAGAAGGAGCTTGCTGGCTGATAGGGAATGGGTTAACTTCAAACATTTAGCAAGACCCATGGATTCCAAACTTCTAACTACTCATTAAGACAAATGCCTTAGGATTGGATGGAGTTAATTGGTTTACAGATCTAATTAACTTATCTTTCCAATCTTGGAAGGACAAATATATCAAGATTCATTTTGATGTGGTAACGACTAATAAGATCTTGTAGATTCATTTTTCTATGGACGGCCCCATTAAAGATAACATGCTAATTTGGACATAAACCCCTTCAGGTAAATTATTAGTTAAATTAGTTTACAATATTCTTTATGATTCAACATGGTCTTCTTTAGCCATGTATGAAGACAGGAAAAAAAATCTAGCTGAAACTACAGAAGGAGAACAACATGCCACAAAGGATTCTCCTATTTATTTGGTGATGTATAAATGGAGATTTACCTCTAAAGAGCACTATGGTAAAGTTTATATCAAACTATGATCCTAATTGCCCTATTTGCAACGTTGAGAGGGAGACAATATATCATTTAGTTTTTGAATGTGAATTGGCCAAGGTGGTGTGGTTTGGGTCACCTTTTAGGACAGAGACTAAGAGACTACAACCAAAAAAAAAAAAAAAAAAGATTGGATAAAGGATGGTTATCATCTCCTCCTTCCTGTAGGATTTTTCTTCGAGGAACAATGATCCTATGGTGCATTTTGAAGGCTCACAACAAATTGATTTTTGAACAAAAAAAATCTCAGTTAAATATATCATAGCCAATGTCATGCAGCTGTCTAGAGAATATAATCCAAATCAAGAGACTTGAAGACTTCTTTCTCAAGGGACAACAATGGGTTTGTGTGTCTCCCATCTTTCCCATTGGATACCTCCTCCTCCTGGCACACTTAAGAGAAATGTTGATTGTTTAGCAAGAAATCATAGTGCGATAACAG
>JAOXJP010282361.1:0-19395 GCA_025762735.1 Platanus orientalis | reverse complement strand
ATATTATAATTTAACCGTATAAACATAAGGGAACAAGTAGATTCTCTTCATTTTCTTCTTTCTTCTCTTCTCCTTCTTGCTTTCCCTCCTTTTATTTTATTTGGAATTTATCATTTTTTATATAATTTTATATCGTAACAACACAATGTCGACATTAGGCAATAATACGTTGCGAAAGGGGAATATTCACTTTAACACGTTGACATCGTACATCAAGTCGACCAAAAAATGATTTTTTATAATGCACTTAATGTTTTGTGTTGATATAGGAATATATCGTGTCGGTCTTGGTAAACATGGACATGTGTCGGAAGACATATAAGACATTTCGAGACATTTGATACCCTGGTTTCACTTGCAGTTTGCTGACGATACCATCATTTTCTGTGATAATTCCCATAGGCAAATTAGAATGTTTCGATGCGTTTTCTATTGTTTCGAGGCGGTTTCGGGACTTTGCCTAAACCTAGCCAAGAGTTTGTTGGTAGTTGTGGGGGAGGTGTTGAACTTAAATCAACTTGCAGCAAACTTGGGATATAGGATGGGTTGTCTTCCGATTACGTATCCAGGGATGCCTCTTGGTGTCTCGTACAAGTAAAAGGAAGTTTGGGGCCCAATGATTAACCGGATGAGGAAGTGCTTGAGTGGTTGGAAAGCTTGGTACCTCTCAAAAGGAGGCAGACTAACTCTCATACAAGCTTTGTTGGTGAGTATTTCTTTTCATTTTTTATCTTTGTTTGTGATGCTAGGGTTCTATTTGTAGAGTGATGGAGCGACTTCAGAGAGATTTCCTTTGGAGGGGGGGTGATGATGACAGGGGTACGCATTTGGTAGTGTGGGAGAGAGTTTGTATGCCTAAGGAGAGAGGGGGAGCGGGGCTTCAGAATTTGTAGGACATGAACCAAGCTTTGTTTTCTAAGTGGCTTTGGAGATTTGGCCATGAAGTGAATAGTTTATGGAGGCAGGTGATTCTTGCAAAGTTTGGGAGTATAGATGGGTGGGTTCCTAGTCAAAAAATAGGCCAGAGAAACTGCAGGTTTGGAACAAAGGAAGGTGAGAAACCCATCGAAAAAGGAGAGCTAAGACACTATTTTTTATTTGATGAAGGGGTGAAGCTTTTCCTTCAAAGATGCGCTTGTTCCACTCAGACCAAATGACCCAGCACATGGGGAATACTAGCCCATAGAATTTTTCCCCTGGGCGATAAAATTCCTTTGGGCACATGGAACCAAGAGACGAACACTTGTGGAATGAAAGCCGACATGACCCAAGAGAGGTGAAATCTGAAGAGAACATCCATCCATGTGGATCTTGCTATATAACAGTGAAGGAACAGGAGGGGGGAGGTTTCCTCACTGCAACCACACATTACGCATTGATTTGCCAGGATTGCTCCTCTCTTTTGTAGGTTATCCGTAGTAAGAGCTTTATTGAAATGCAACAACCATAGGAAAAAAACAAACTTTTTCGGGCATCTTGGACCTCCATATTCAGCAGCCGAATGCAAAAGAGAAAGCCTTGGCCTGATGATATTATAAAGGGATTGAACAGAGAAACCTTGTTCCTCATTGGGGATTTATATTTTCCGGTTTTCATGATTATGGGTGCTAATGTTCGCCCTCTCCAACCTAAGCAAGATGCCTAAAATGGATAGCAGTTCCCAATCATTTGGTTCACGTCTAAGATGAAGGTCCTAAGAAACTCTATCATTCTCCCAAATTATGTGATCACTAACTAGCCCATTTTTTAAATCACTATAGAGAAAATGTCAGGAAAAGCTTGAGCTAAAGGAGTGGGCCGCACCATATGTCATGCCAAAATCTAACTCTTTCTCCTTTTCCTACCTTGAAGCGGGTTCATTGGTGAAACTCCTCCACTTCATGGCAAATGTATTTCCATAGGCCCGAACCATAAGCGTCATTCGGTTTCTTTGTGCCCCATCCCCGCCCGTTGTCTGAGTATTTGGCAGCAATTACTCTCCTCCATAGAGCATTTAGTTCTTCTCCATATCTCTAGAGCCATTTAGCAAGGAGAACTCGGTTCATCTCTTTAAGGACTCGAAGATCTAGACCGTCCTCCTCCTTTGGAACACATAATTTGCTCTAGTATTAGGCTGCTTTGATAAGAGTTAGCTTCCCCCCTTTGGATAAGTACCTGCCTTTCCAGCTTGCTAGTCTTTGTTCAAATCTTTTAATCATTGAATCCCAAAGATGTTTAGACTTCACTCTCCCTCTCAGGGGGAGACCCAAATACATTCATGGGCAAGTCGCAATTACACATCCCATTAGATCCGCCAGCCTGTGAAGATTTGGGGCATCTCCCACCGCCATCATTTTACTCTTTGGCAGGTTTACTCGAAGACTAGAAATTGCTTCAAACATGAGTAAAAGGGCCCAAAGATTGCGAATTTTAGCCTCCGAGTTTGGCAAGAAAAAAATGGAATCATTGGCAAATTATAAGAGCAAAATAGAAGGCCCATTTTGCCCCACTTGACATCCGGTCAAGCAACCTGCTTACTTCCATGACCATGTTAAATAGGAAAGGAGATAGAGGGTCTCCCTGGCTTAGACCACGCTAACCTTTTGAGAAACCCTTTGACATCTCATTCATAAGGATCAAATAAGAAGCTGTAGAAATGCACGTTTTGATCCAAAAGCACCATTTGGCTCCGAATCTCATTACTGCATGACCTAATCAAGGAAACCCCAATTTATGTGATCGTATGCTATTTCCATGTCAATTTGGCACATAATAAAAATCTTACTTTTCTAAAATTTAAAACTACTAAAAAATGTGGGGATTAAGGGTTGTCAACCAACACATTAGTGGGCCCCACACTTTGACTTATTGACCCAAAATATTCTTAATGTCATTCACTAGTGCTCCTTTAGTAAATTGGTCATAACTTTCCCAAATCACCCCAAATTTGCGTAATCTTGGTCTTGTTAGAAGGTATCTGAATAACATATCTAAGACACTAAAGTCAAGCCAAAAGGGCAAGTTTTGACATTTAAAACTTAGGTTAAAGGTGATTGACGTGATTACTCTCTAAAAAAAACCCAGCAAAACTTTCGCACTATTGGCTTTATTACATGGACATATAAAATGTTGTACCCCCCCTTACGAGATGCTAAATAACCCCACATAACATGTATACTTAAATCTAGCCTTCTTGTGGGGTGGCACATACATAAGTCTCTTTATGTTATCCACATCATATTTGTACTCCATTCGTCAAGGATGAGGACCAATTCGCTTATATACTAACTAAAGGATTAAATGGTAGTTAATTTTCTTGTATTGTTGGCAAGCTAGGTATTTGGGATATATATTCTCCACTCCAGTTTGAGGAAGTTGTAGGAAAATACATAGTAATGTGCATGGGGGTATTTCTATCTTTTATGTTACCGTCCTTGTTTGTAGTGTATGCAAATTCTATATGGCATTCCATAGGTTAAATACAAATAATCACTGCCTTATATGTTTTCCAAACTCTTTTCTTATTCTTTATTCTTTGTTCTCTTTTCTCCTCCTTCAGAAAACCCTAATCTTACCTACATACATACCTCTATAACTCAATTATCTCTACCTCTATTTTAGCCTTCCAGTTAGGTTGTGAAAGTGCCTTTGACACACTTTGATGTGCAAAGATAGAAGACAAAGCAAAGGATAAAATATGAAGGAAGGAGGCAATGTGCTGTTTGAGATAAAATTAGTCAAAAGGTGCTGAGTAAAAGATCTAACGCCCTTCCTAAGAGTAATGGAAACATTAGAATCATCAAGAGTATCTTGAGACCGTGGACAAGGAAAAGTGTCCTTTTTAGGTGGTGGATTTGAAGAGGCTTCCTAACAAGGGATATAAGGATTCTTTTCATTGGTTTCCTTCTTTCTTCTCTTATGAACCTTTAAATCTTCTCCTTTCTCAATCATCCCCTCTTCACAAATACTATTTGTTTTGAGGCTACCACCATTAAATAAATAGGAAGGAACATGTATTGGCAGCGGGGTAATAGAGATACTTCTTCACTCTAACTTCCCCCTTGAATATGAATCTTCTATAAAGAAAAAAAGGAATGGATTCAATGAACCTCACATCTATAGACCCAAAATGCTTCCAAGGAGGGTGACAACACCTATAACCTTTTTGCCTTGTTGCATATCCTAGAAAAAACACATTTGAGTGCCTTAGGATCTATTTTACTGTATTCAGATTTTGGTATATATACTCAACAAATATAGGCAAAGGTCTTGGGAGGAAAAATAAACAATGTTGAAAGACATGAGAGGAGAAAAGCTCAAGAGGAGATTTAAAAGAAAGCACATGAGTAGGCATCATTTTCATAAGGTAGCCAACAATTTGTAGGGCTTCAAATCAGAAAGTTGTAGGAACATTCATAGTGAATAAAACAGCCTTAGTGATCTTAAGGAGATGAAGATTTTTCCTTTTAGCCACCCCATTTTATTCAAGTGTGCAAGGATACTCTAGTAAACAATACAAGACTCATGAAAATAAGGAGAAAAACCCTTTGACATGTATTGATGTGGACATTAGGGGACATGTGGGACCCACATGGGTCATGGTGGGGTCCACACATAAGAAGACACATGGAGGAACATCTTTGGGACACATGATGGAGTCTTTATTGAGTTGGTTTGCTGTTTTAGTTAATATTTCATGAGTTATTATAGTTTAAGACATAATGGTCATTTTTATTTTTGTTTTTGGGTATTTGTGTAATAAGGCATTATTGCCAATAGTATTTTAGTAATATTAGAAAGTCAACAAGTCAAAGTGGGACCCTCTAAGAGTGCTGGACGAAATCCTCTAGAAGGACTTGATTTTGGCACTTTCTGTTTTTAGAAAGTGAAGTTTTTAGTAGTTTTGACTTTAGGAAAGTCTTAGGTACCAAGTAAGTAGTTTAGGAGTTTTTAAGATGGTTTCTTGCTATTTTTCATGAATTTGTGAATCTATATATGGGTTGCACGTTTTTGTGCTTGGTATGATTGAATTAATAAAAATTTTGGTTGTTTTCTTGCTCTCCATAAGTGGAACTCCTTATCTTCTTCAAGCTTGAAGAGTCTTCAAGTCCTTGGTGCTTAAGGCTTGGCTTGGTTGGTGATTTCTAGGTTTGAGGTTGGTGATTTCCTCAAGGTACATCCTATCGTCTCATCTTTATTTTCTTCTCTTTTTCCTTTTTATTTTTATTTTCCTTCTTCTTCTTCTCTTTTTTCTTTATATTTTTCTAGTTTTTTTCTTGAAAGCTTGTTACCCACAATCAAAACCTACTTCCATAACCATTATACCACCCCCATATTCATCCACATTACCCATACATCTCTCCAACATCTACGGGTCACCATACTTCTTCATTCCTTACATCCCTCTATCACATAACACCTCTATAATCCCTCCATATCACATGGCTGGCCTTGAATCCCTAAACCTTTGGAAAACCCCATTCTAAATTCAAAGAAGCCTTTGTTGCCCATGATTTTCAGCAACATATTCATGGCATAATATCAATTTTATGGATAGATAAGATAGACTATGACCTGCGGCTACCTTGTGACACCCTTTTGGGTGTTTTTTGGTTTAAATAAATCAAAACCCACTTCTTTTAATATGGGGCCTGATTGGGAACTTTGTTCTCTTCCAAAACTCATGCATACTTCTTCTTTAATGGTTAGATAAGCTTGTGGTTGCTTGCACATCATCAGCTAAGTACAGATGGGATTGACTTGATTGAAATTTGAATAATAAATTTGTGGGTTTGTTTCAAGTAATTTTCGGCTGGGTATTTTTTTGGCCTTCAAAGTGTTTGATAAATAGTTTTATAGAAGCTTTACAGCCTGTGCTACATCATGTGTGCTCCCCCATTGTTAGATCGAAGGATTTGAAGTTTGGCTTGAAACTGGGGTTCTACCATTTTATCAAATGATTTAAAGGCTGGAAACACATCACTTTTACACTTTAGTAAGTAAACCCACTTGGTTTTAGAAAAATCATCCACAAAAGTAACAAAGTAATGATATCTAACTAATGACATAACATGGTTGGCCTTTGCACATCAAAATGCACAAATAGAAAATGGAAGCAAATTGCCATTACCACTAATTGAATCAATTGATTGATAATGTTTAACAAATTCACAAGGCTCACACTGGAGTTTGGAAGATGAAATAAATAACTGAGAAAACATCCATTTTAACAAAGGAAAAAGAAGGATGGCCAAGATGATTATGTCACTACAACAAGTCATTAGAATGTGATTTGTTGGGTATTTCCTTTTGCTACTGGAATTTGCTATATGGGAGAGGCAACATGTGATGTGGTGTCCACGGATAGATTCCATCTTCTGCATGTTCCCTACCAATCATCTTCTTTGTGACTAAATCTTGAACGATAGGAAAAGGAAAGAAAGTGACACTATAATTTATGGATTTGGTGATATGACTAATAGACAAGAGATTCAATGTAAATTTGGGAACATGAAAGACAAAGGACAAAAGCTATTAGGAGTAGCTGTAACATTCCCTGATTCCCTAACATTCCCTTTACCAATAGTAGGAGGATATGACCCATTAACTATCCTGATTTTATTCCTATTAGAAAAAAATGTGATAAGAGGAGAAAGGAGATGACATATTGGTCACGGTGAGAATCTTCTGAATCAATAATCCAAGTGTTAGGGGTTGAGAAATGATGGTGAAAATACCATGACCCTATAAAAACGAGACCCGGGAGAGCGACCCTACGAGGAAAAGACCTGGGGGCCCCGAAAATTCTAGCTCTCAGCCCCCACGACTGCAGAGACCGAAACCTTGACCCCAAACCAGAACCGCCCTACAGCTACTCGAGTGGTCGTGTCAACAATCCCGACCCTCATCCATGGCACTCGACACTCAAAGGTCGCCCAGGGCCCCGAGGCCCCCAATCCCTGGCAAGGCCTCGGATGCCGGGGGCAACGATCCTGACTGAGTCAGTCTAAGGATAAGCATGATTCGAAAACCGTTGTACGGAGCGCATAACCTCTGTAGCAGATCTGCCGACAGTCTTGCCAGTCCTAAGAAAAGGATAGGCATGCCCGAAGAAAACATACCAAAAATCGTGGGAGACAAGGACGTACAAGTATATGGGGGGCAGCAACGTGCGAGTGTGGAGGGGGAGAGCGACACGTGGTTTTCATCGTCATTCACCCTAATCCGAGTCTATAAATAGAGGCATCACCATCATTATTCAAGAGGCAGAGGTGAGAAAACCCTAACAGTAAAAAGGCTCCATCTACAGTCTCCTTGATTTCCTTGACTTGACTGTCGGAGAGCTGAAAGCCGGCCCACCGCCAGCCCTAGCTTCATGACGCCGTGTTATCTAGTATCTGCAGAACAGTTCAGTCAAGGACTTGGGCTAACTGTGGACCATCTGGTTGGCGTGAAGGGAGGCTGTTTCTCGGTACGCCATCAAGAAACAATAAAATTTTTGAAGGGAAGAATAGAGAGGATAAATAGCTAATTGAATCAATCATAAGAGAAGTGGGTGGCAGACTGTTTGTCACAAATGAATTTAAAGGTCTTTCTTTCTCCATGTTCATGAGATATTGGGTCACTTCTATCTCCTCTTCCCTTTTTTGGGGGGAAAAGATTGTCTTTGCAATGGGTTCCTCCAAGAGAAGGCTGTCTGAAGCTCAATTTTGATGGTGCATCTAATGGAAACCCGGGTCTGGCGAGTTTTGGGTGTGTTATAAGGGATAGTAGGAGTGTCACTGTTCGCGTTTGTGTGTTATAAGGGATGGTGCATCCAATGGAAACCCATGGCCGTCTGATGTAGAACAAGTGCCAAAATCACACTTAAGACAATTTAACGAACACTTAGGAGGCCAAAAAAGATACCCAACAGAAATTGATAAGCAAATCAATCACGAATTGCTTAAAACTTTAAGCAAATAAACAAGTAAAACTCTCTCCCTGATTCATAACCATGATCCCAAGTATAATCCACCAAAAGAAGATATTGATTCTTAAAAAAAATTACTAAAGGTTTAGAAAACAAGGCCGGCCGTACAGGTTTCTTTGCATGGGTTTTGAGTTTTGAACTATTGAAACTCCTAGGATTTGATTCCTAGGCCTGCTGCATGACTAAGAGATGTAATCCCTTTATAAAATAACAAAAAAAAAAAAAACTGATTAAAAACTTAGTGGAAATTTTTTTTGCACGGGTTAATGGGTTTCTTTTTTTTAATGGGTTTTTACTAGGTTTGGACTGGCCGATTGCAATGGGGGTGGTGTAGGATTGTTGGGTTATAAAGAAAAGGGGATGGAAGATGGGAAAAGGAGTCCGGCAGGTAGGGGAGAGGTTTATAATGAAAAAATGATGAAGTTTGTATGGGTTTTATAGATTCTTGAAATTTTCTAGGTTTGGATATAGCCGATTGGTATAGGTAGGTATGGAGGATAGGTCTTGATTGAAGGAACACAAAGGAAAGATGGGAGAAGTGATCGGTTGGTATGGATGATGTATGGGAATGAAACGATGATGTAGAAAGGTGTGTGTGGACTATGGGCAGCAAGAAGAAAAGGTAAACCAATAAAACAGTAAGCAAGAAGAAGAAGAAAAAGAGGGAGAAGAATATGGGAGAGAAGATACCTTAAGGAAATCATCAACCTCAACTTTGGAAATCACTAACCTAAACTTTGTCTAGGAAAAACAAGGAAGGGCATGCACACCAACTTCAGACAGCAGGGAGAGAGAGCAATAGCCTTTAATTCTTTTTTTTTTTTTTTTGATTATTATGGGGTGATCGATATGTGACCTCCCTCTCTTTGTTTATATCAAAAGAGATCTTAGTCTCATTACATAAGGAAATAAAAAGTAAAATATAACTAAAAAAACTGAAGAAAAATTGCGATGATTGACCAATACTCTTAATTAGCCTAAAGTATCTTAATTCCTATTACATCCAAAACAATGTAAAAAATTTCTATCACGTCCACAGACATTCTAAATAGTGAATTAACTCTTTAAATTCTACTAAAAAGCTATAAAAATTAAAATAAAACAATAAATAAGGTCTTCCAACTTATCCTCCATGCAAGCACGCACACATGTGGTCCCATAATCAAGGGAAAGTGGGCCCCACATGCTTTCAAAATGACAAGTTGTTCCTAAAAACGCCAAACTTGCTTCAAATCGAATCTAATCTCTTTCCTCATGAAGTGCCCCATGTAGACTTCCATAAGTGGACCCTACTAATCCCATGTGTGGGTCCCACCTAGGCTTCCATGACCTTATCAAACCCCCTTGTTCGAAAGGGAAATGAACAATAATATTAGGAAGCTCGATCCACATAGCCATATGTTAAATTCACTTACGATCAAGTTGTGGTGCAAACTCGTCCTCTTGTAGATGTCTGATAGGAGAAATATCTTAGAGTAGGCAACTATCTTCTGAGAAGCAACCGATAACGGATATACCTCATAGTACTCATCTTGCTGAATTTGAACTGGAGCAACAATCCCAGATACCATCACAGGGACAGAAACATGTACATTTGTCAAAACGGGTTGAATCTCGGTTTGAACAGAAACTGGGACATCATTAGATGGTGGGTCACTAGTCGGGGCAGTAAAGACTAAAGAGACACTCATTTGTAGACTCTGCTAGTTCATCAAACTAAACATCAATATCCACCTTAGTTTTATCCACACTACTGTCTTCATCTGTGGTCTTGGTTTTATTTTTTTGAACTTTCATCTTAGACTGTTCTTCCACAACTTGTAGTTCATTATCACATTTTGCAACCTTAGTCTTTTCTATTACACTCGGTATTCCTTTCGCAGGTGCTATAATCTTTGACTTAGATTCATCCACTTTTGCATTCCTCTGTTGAATAAGAAGTTGAATCTTATTACTGATGGTTAGTAACCTCTTCATACCTTCCAAATGTGGTAAGTCTAAAAGAAGTGGACTATATAAAAAAGTTTGACTTGGAATTGATACCATGCACCCCGTTTACAAATCTGGAGAGTATTAGATGCCTTGTTAAAATTTCCTTTTCGTTCAATCATGTTCTGCCTAGAACCACTGAATGATCTGCTAGCAGTCGGCTGTCCAAGCAACACTCAACACTACTAACAAAGTCTCCAAGCTTAAATGGAACCATAAAGCGGTCACCTCTATAAAAACAGGATGATCTAACCTTTGGATGTACAGGTAATCTTAAAGACAAACTAGGAGAGACATAGTTATCCTCACACTGATCACTAAATATGACATTAATTAGCTTTCCATGTGGGAAAATGAAAGGATGCTCCACTGTAAACCCCATATTTTCATATCACTTAGCTAGATAACAAAGAACCCATTGCTAAAAAATTGGGACAAAAGTGGTAAAATTATCAAAATACCCCTGGTCATACGTCAAGAGACACTATTGTCCCAAATTTCAAGAAAATTGGACAAGTTTTGGTTGGGTAACTTGTACAAGAAAGCTTGCTGGTTTTGGGTGAGAACTTTATACACAAACCTACAATGTGCTAATGGGCTGAAAATAAAGACTAATTTAAGAGGCCTAAACCAAAGTGGCTGCATACCAAGGGGCTCCCAAAGACTCCAACTATATAAAAACAAGTTGAAAACCTAGCTCTGATACCAAATTTGATGTAGAACAAGGGCCAAAATCCCACTTAGACAATTTAACAAACACTTAGGAGGCCAAAAAGATATCCAGTAGAAATTGATAAGCTAATCAATCAAGAATTGCTTAAAACTTTAAGCAAATAAACAAGTAAAATTCTCTCCCTGATTCATAACCATGATCCCAAGTATAATCCACCAAAAGAAGGTATTGATTCTTAAAAAAAAATTACTAAAGGCTTAGAAAACAAGGCTGGCTGTACAGGTTTCTTTGCATGGGTTTTGAGTTTTGAACTATTGAAACTCCTAGGATTTAATTCCTATGTTTGTTGCATGACTAAGGGATGTAATCCCTTTATAAAATAACAAAAGAACTGATTAAAAACTTGTTGGCAAATGTTTCTGCACAGATCGATGGGTTTCTTGATTTTTTTTAATGAGTTTTTACTAGGTTTGGACCAGCCGATAACTATGGGAGTGGTGTAGGATTGTTGGGTTATAAAGAAAAGGGGAGGAAAAATGGGAAAAGGTGTCCGATAGGTAGGGAGAGGTTTAGGATGAAAAGAGGATGAGGTTTGTATGGGTTTTATAGATTCTTGAAATTTTCTGGGTTTGGATATAGCCAATTGGTATAGGTAGGTATGGGGGATGGGTCTTGATTGAAGGAACACAAAGGGAGATGGGAGAAGTGATCGGTTGGTATGGATGATGTATGGGAATGAAAAGATGATGTAAAAAGGTGTGTGTGAACCATAGTTGCTGGGAAGCTTGGTACAAGGTGGGAAGCTCTCTTCCTGAGAAGCTTGTTTGGGAAACTAATTCCATACTGTGCACTTCCCACACGTGGGAAGCACGGTGAAGGGAGTGAAAAATATTTAAAGCCTCTGGAGAAATTTGTAGAAACCTCTAGAGAATCGATTGGAAAGCGATCTAAGAATAATATTGTATTTTATTTAATGTAAATCCTATGCTGTTAGCATTGAATAAAATATTATCTATGAGATTTTATGGATTTTGTAGGAAAACAAATATTTAATATTGAATTTATTGTCTATATTATTTTATTCCAATTCAATAAAAAAAATTCAAATCTGATGGCTTTTATATAAGGTCTACTATAGTCTAACTCTAAGATGAAAGTTATCTACAAAAAATATTATGTATGGCAAAATCCAAGGTATAACTGGCCATACTAATATTAACAAGTGGTTTGCATATTGATTTATAAGTCACGATTCTTTGTTATTTACATGGTATAGCTTTTTGGTTTTTTAATACGTTTTTTATGTTTATTCATTTTATTATATTATAGTTGAAGTTCTTGATTATAAGTTTATAACTTATAGTTATTTACTTTATTATCGTTTTTCGCTTCTTGCTTCCTTATTGAGCCTTGCTTCCCGCTTCCCATTGCTTCCTGCTTTGGTAGGTATGGTGTGAATTGTGAGCAGCAAAAAGAAGAAGGAAAACCAGTAAAATAGTAATCAAGATGAAGAAGAAGAAGAAGATGGAAGAGAATATACCTTGAGGAAATCACCAACCTAAGCTTTGTATAGGCAAAAAAGGAAGAGAATGCACACCAATTTCAGTCAGCAAGTAGAGAGAGCAATAGCTTTCAATTCTCTTTTTCATTATTATTATGAGGTGATCGATATGTGACCTCCCTCTCTTTAGTTATATCAAAGGAGACCTAAGTGTCACGCCCTGCATGAGAACCAGAGGCTTTGATGACCTCGCCTGTGTTCACGGACCGTTGTACATAAATTGGGCAAGTAGATTCAGAGCAATTTAAAAGAATCCAGAATAATCTAGAAGGATCCAGAATACTTTAGAAAGATCTAGAAAATTCTAGAATATTCTAGAAGATTTTGTAACAATGTGGATGATTGTAAATGTTCCTATAAGGGTCTAGAAGCCAAGAGAATATTTTAGAAACATGTGGAGAATCCTAGAGAGATCTAGGGAGAATGTCCTAGAATATGGGGGAAGCTCCTAAACACTCTAGATATTTCTAGGGAGATATCTAGAGAGTTTTAATTAAAGAGGTGGAAGAGTCATCTAGAATAGGTCTAGAAAAATCCTAGGCCTTGAATGGAAAACAAGCAACATGATTATAAGGGCTAAAGGGGACCCTTAGGGGTTTATATAAGGGGGTGGTCCCCTCATTTGTAAACTTACCAAGAAGTGTTCCAACTTGTGTATTCTCTTGAATAGTAGTAAAATAATATTTTTTGTACAATCTCTTGTGCTCTCTTCCAGTATAGTGATTAAGTGTGGGAACATGCTAGGCTAACTCGTCTGCAAGAGGGCATAGCACGCGTGCCGCACGGTCTTAGGAACTTGAAAAAGCTAAGTCCGTGACATAAGTCTCATTACATAAGGAAACAAGAAGTAAAATATAACTAAAAAAACTGAAGAAAAATCATCTCCCACATGTGGTGGTCGACCAACACTCCTAATTAGCCTAAAATACTTTAATTCCTATTATATCCATAACAATATAAAAATTCCCATTACGTCCCTAGACACTTTAAACAGTAAAATATCTCTCTATAAACTCTACTAAAAAACTATAAAAATTAAAATAAAACAACAAATAAAGTGTTCCAACTTGTCCTCCATGCAAGCACGCACACATGTGACTCTCCAATCAAGGGAAAATTAGCCTCACATGTCTTCAAAATAGCAAGTTGCTCCCCAAAGCTCCAAATTTGCTTCAAATCTAACCCAATCTCTTTATTCATGTAATACCCCATGTAGACTTCCATAATCTTCACAAGTGGACCCTACTAATCCCATGTGTGGATCCCACCTAGGCTTCCATGTCCTCATCACAATGGAAATGCATAGATAGCTCATAAAAGGTCATTCTTTCTCATATTCGTTTAATGGCATAATAGAATTTTCTAGAGATACCCCTATGAAGCTAAACAGTCTCCTGGTTTATTTGAGTCCCTCACTTGGTTCAATATCAGAAAAGAAGACAATCACAGTGTCCAAAAGTTACTTTTGCGTCATCTAGATGAATTGAAGTGTGAAAGATTTGAAATTCTATCATGTAGAAGCTATGGCAGTAAAATAAAGTTATTGATGTGAAATTCCATCATGTAGAAGCATGACGGTAAAATATAGTTATCCTACTCTCATTTCTCATACTCTTGGATTGTTAGATGTTGGTAGAGGTCCTTGCATGTGCGTGTTACTTAGGTGATCACTTTATTGAGGGACCATAACTTGCCATGGTCCACGACCACACTGATCCTAATCATCAAATCCATTACATGATTCGCTTGATTTTGCATTGTCACTCGAGCAAGCAAAAATGTGTCTAATTTATTGAATAGGATCATCTAAATTGTAATGATTTTGGGACGCCGTATAAGAGGCACCCTCGGTGCTTCTATTCCATTGAATGGCTGCCAAATGGTAGAAATGACTTACCCAGTTTGCCTTCCTTCCCTATTGCATCAATCTTTGCTTCTGCCATGCTCAACAAGATACACTTCTTTAGCATTTCCTGTAACAACATTTGTTACAAGGCTAACACTTCTTGAACCTTGAGGGATTATTTATTTTATTCTCTTCAGTCTTACAATCTGCTTCAAATGCAAAGACAATTGTAACTTTTGAGATAATTTTAAAGATGTCTGGAACTCAATGTGGAATTAAATTTCTAGAACATGGTACAAGCTAATATGCTTGTAGGAAGGAGTAAACTCAGTGTTGCTTCTTAAATAAAGCAATTAACCGTTTCTCCTAAAACCCCAAGGTGATAGGAGAGGGATGAGTTAATGTACTTATTATATTTCAACATTGCTTATATGTTGCGACAATAATGATTGTCATTCTTTTTTTCTTATAATGGGTGGATCCTGCCTCCTTGACAGATTTATATTGTTGAAGTGTTGTTCTACCTCTTTTGCCTAAAAATGGTGGTCGAGAATCGGATACTTGACACACATAGCATACCCATATTAACATGATATAAAATTGAATTTTCAATGCAGGTATTGAATTCTGCATGGATATCTCTAGAATACAATTTTGTTGTTTCTAATTGCAGTTTCAATTATTCTCTTTATTTATTAGTACTTTTCATTTGTTTTGTTAACAACATTATATAAATGCCACATTTTTACCTATCTAGTAAGAAGCTTTGTAATACACACACACACATATTTGGAAATCGCTTTAAATTTGGCATGATAAATACTAAAGGAGAAACTTAACTTAAAAAAGCTAAACAATAGAGTATGGTATTAATATTATGATAGGAGACCTGTAGCTATATTCATATCCTAGATTTCACAAAAATCAAAACGTGTATCCTTGTTTCCCAGACAAGTGCCTTTGTACACGTACCCATATCCATATCAGCATCTTAAAATATCATATCTGATTGTGATTCTGTTTGCATAGAAGAATTTGACCTAGGGGTTCAGTTTTCTTATTGCTTCAGTCAATCTTTTCATTCATCCTCTTTGATATCATTTGCTATGCATGGGTTTAATTTTCTTTTGGTTTCGTTATCATTTCCTTTCATCCCTTTGATACCTTTTGCTGTGCATTTTATGTTACCCGATTAATTTTGTTTGTTACAACATAATAATGTTTTTACTTGCACACATGCCTTGCAGTTATCGTTATCTGCTGCAAATTTACGTGATCAGGACATCCTTTCGAAGGTACAATTTTCCATGCACTAAAATTTCAGTTGACTCCTAATTGCATGAAACCTATTTAGCTGATACTGTATAATTGTTGCTGTTGGCTTCATATGGCATTGAGTGTATGGCTGTATGCTCATTTTATTAATGTTCCATGTTGGCAATCATAGGTTTCTCTGTTTGCATTTCCAGTAGTGGGCTTGTGGCTCACTTGATCTGGTTCTAGTATGAAGTTTAGGAAGGATTGGATTAGCAAGCTTTTCTGGCCACCACTGAAATTTTAAGAATATTATCTTGTAAACCGTTGGGATGCGATGTTAGTCATTCTCCATTGTGCTATATCTGCTTTTCTATCTTATAGTGGCACCAATCATTTTATGTATTTGTTCAGTGTTTAAGACATATTCCATGAATTTCTGGCATCTTTTAACTTGTTGGGGTGCATTTCACCATTCTTCATTGTGCTATATCTGCGTTTTTATCCTTTGAGTGGGATCAAATGTTCTAGAATTGTTCCAAATCTTCTGCATGTTTTGATGCCTGTCGTGCCAGTATGTTCTTTTTTTTATCTCTGGCCTTCATTGTCAATATGCTTCATACCGTTTCAGTGTCTTTCAATAAGTTCTATAAGAATGGTTATTGCCGTTTGAACTGAAAACTTGACCATACTGAGGAAATCTTGGAAGCTCAGTAATGTTGTATTGGCTCTTGGCTTGCTGATTTTCCCAGCAACATGAATTATCAGTGAAAAGTGCAGATATTTTTTGAGTTACGCCCTGCTATACAGATTATGAGTGGTAGAGATTTTCTTAGACTATATAATACAAGCTATTAACATCAGCAGGTTGTTGATGACATCACAGCCTCTCTTCACTGATTTGAATGGCATCATTCTCTAGTACCAAAATGAAATCAAGGAATTTTGCAATCAAATGATGAAGAGAAGGAGATTGAAGAAGAATTATCCAATCATAGTTTATTTCAACCCCTCCCCCCCCCCCCCCTTTTTGCTTGCATTTGGAGGGAGTGCTCCCTACCATCCAATATCTATTGTTGTTTTTTCATGTTTCTTAGAGATGTTTCAAAACTTAATAGAACAGACTTTGCCTATATAGTGCCTCTGCTAATCTGCTACATCCTTAAAAATAAAAAATCCGTAATAGTAATATAGATGATAATATATGTCACTGTTTGTATCCAAAATAATAATAATAATAATAAAGAAAAGTACAAAATTAAAGAAAAGAAAAAAAGATAATATATTGTCACTGCCAAACTTTTATCAATATATCACTGTCATTAAGTTGGGTTTGTTTTATATGCAAACAAAGCAGTGATTTCTTGAAAAAGTTATCATTTGACATGAACAATTTTTTTTTGGTTTGATAAGGTTAATTTCATTAAAAGCCGAGAAGTACAACTCAGTCTGGGGAAAAAAAGCTCCCACTAGCTGAAAAGAAGACCATCCCACTCAAAATAAAGACTGGAATCTCATCCCCTTCAAGGATGGAAGGAGGGAGTTCCAACAGTACAAAAGGGAGATCACCCTATCAACTACCCTGCTGTTCTCCACCCGGCCATGCTCAAAGACACGAGCATTGTGTTCCAGCCATATAACTCAGCAAATGACAGCTGGGTTGCTATACCACAGAGTTTTCCCACATGGGGAAAGATCAAAAACCCCACTTCTGCTCCACATCGACAGTAAGCCATCCATTTGACATGAACAACTTTCTAACCAAGCTGACAAGTTATCTTGTCATCAGTTCTATGGCTGAAGCAATCTTGGACCAGGTCTAGAGACCATCTCATCAACTTAAACTTCTGAATTTTTAAACAAACAGAACAAACTTTCAGTCCCATAAGTCAATGATGCAATTGCTATCATTAATTTTCTTCTTATTGTCATTTTGTCATTTTGGTCATCCTAATCTCTTCCATTTTCTCTTCTTTCTCATATGTAAACTTTATCTTATTATTCATTTTTCCTATTATTCACTAACGATCTTTTGAACCCTATGTCACATTGTTTTGAAATTTGTGTAAGCCACACCATTTTTTTCTTCTTCTTTTTAACCACCTTTTTTTTTCATTCACGAGTGACTCCTATAGATTTGCAGATTCACTTTTTTATTCAGATGTGCATAGGTGCAATGCTTATGGAAACAGCTTCTTCAGAAATGGGGGTAAGGCTGCGTACATCTTGCCCTCCCCAGACCCCGCGTTAGTGGGAGCCTTGTGCACTGGGCCGCCCTTTTTTTATTTTTTTATTTTATGTGCATAGGTGCAATGCTTCCAAATGATATTGGTCAATCTACGTTTAAAAGATCACAAATATGTAAGAGAATAGTTTTCATAGTTTCAATTGGAAAAATGACAATTGTTCACAATTCAAATCATAGGATCTGGACCTAAGACTCAAATTGTTAGGGCCAAGATACAATTGGAATTATAGGATTCAAATTGTAGCTTGTAAGGTGTTGGCACTAATGGTTCTTTGGTACTAGTACAACATCATATTTCTTAGGTTCAATTATTTATTTATTTTTGGTATAAGGTTAAATTATTTTATGATGAGATGTCCTTTTATTATAAATTTATTTATTTTTTCCTTTTTTTCTCTGCGGCATAAGTAATCCAATCCAATTGAATTGCTTATATTTTATCCTTTAAAGTGTATATTGGTAGGGCCTTTTTGGTGTTCTATGTTTTCTTACCCATCTATGTCAATAATTGTATATGGACATGTTTGATTGTATTTTGTTGCAATCATGTTATTAATAAGCACCATCTGTTGTAGAGTGCTCCTATTGCCGTAGTGTATGCAAAGAAAGATGGAAAACTTATGGACCTTGCATGTACAGAAGTTATCATGAATACACTAGATCCTGTTTGGATTGTAAAGGTTCCTATTGCTTATCAGTTTGAGATTGTTTAGCCTTTGGTGTGAGTTTCTTCCAAAGTCACATTATTCATTTAGATTTATTCATATAATTTTCATGCACATTTTATCCATTTGTGATCCTCTTCCTACCTTCAGCTTTTTACTCGTTCATGTGTATCTTTGATTTGGGTTAGCATAAGATTTTTTCAACCTAAATATGACCCGAATTATAACCCAAAAAAACCCGAATATGGAAAAAATTTTGACCCATTTTTATGGTTTTATGTACCAGACTAGATCAGCACCGTATCTGCCATGTATTAGGGTTTTTTGGGGGTATTTATATGTTTCATTCTAGGGTTATGTGCAAAGAGGGAGAGATTCTGAAAATTGTAATCGTCTTTGACAAAGGTTTCCAGATAGTGAAAGTTTTCTCTATGGTTCCGTGGTTTTTCCCCAAATGGGGGTTTTCCATGTAAATCTTGTGTTATGCATGGTTTTCTTCTTTGTTTTGCTTGTTGATTTTATTACATCTCATTTTTTTCTAAGGGGAAGAAAGTAAATCGGTCCTAACAACTGGTATTAGAGCAAAGTTTGGTTCGAGTGGGAGCAATGGCGGCAACAACAACGATGGAGGAACCTACATGGTTCAGTGTTAAAATATTCAATAGTATGAACTTCACTTTCTGGAAGATGCAGATAGAGTATTACCTCTACCAGAAGAATCTTTATCAACCTCTTGGAGGAAAGAACAAAAAGTCGGCAATGATGACATATGCAGACTGGAAAGTTCTGGATCGAAAAGCCTTAGGTACGATTCATCTTTCATTATCTTTGTCGGTAGCTTTTAATAATTAGCATGGCCAGGAAAGCAAGTAAATCTTGAACACCTAAGAGTGTTTGATTGTATGGTTTATATACATGTTGATGCTGATCAACGGGACAAGCTAGATCTAAAATTCAAAAAGTGTGTTTTCATTGGATATAGGTCAGAAGAATTTGGCTACCGGTGCTGGAATGATAAAAACTGGAAAGTCATAAGGAGTAGAAATATTGTATTCAATGAGAAAGTCTTGTATAAGGACAAGGCTACTGTTTCAAGCAAACATAAGGAGTTTATGGAGTTTGAGGAGATTCCTGATGATGATGTGTAGGTTGTGAATGAGAATGAAGCACCAAATACAGAAGGACATGGGGATCAACAAATACTGCCT